>JAJIYU010006220.1:0-21176 GCA_030144865.1 Tinospora cordifolia | reverse complement strand
CGCGGAGATTGTTCCTTAGAAAGTTTTTATTTAATTTAATGTAGGGCAAATAGGCCCAAGTGAACTCATGTATTTTTAGCTTTAAATTTACTTTTTGCTGTAATGAAATGTTGTACTTGGAATTGTTAAATGAACACATGAAGGATCTTCTTTACTATGAAGTTATTTTTGTACATAGACTAATGTGCACAGAAAGCCTAATGCATTTGGGTCTAAGAAGAAAAAAATGTAGCACGGGCCCGTCTCTCGGGTATCCCAAGATTTTGGATCAAATAGAATTGAACCGTCAGATGACGTGGAAGATGGGACTTGGGAGGTGGGGTGTTACACACAGAAAGTCCCCCGTACCAGTACGTGTTTGAAATCTTATTTAATCTGATTTTTGTGTGCAAGAGCATAGTAAATAAATATTTCAACAGTAATTAAACGTACCAACAATATAACATGATAAATCAACAGAAGCATAGATTTTCGATTTCTGATGCAGAAGATCGTACGAGACGCAACTACTGAGCGTACTCTCTTGGTCATGCAACATGATAATTGAATGACAGAAATGCAAAGAACAAGAATAAAAACAAAAAAAAAATCAAGCTAACCAAACAAGCAAGCATTATCTAAGCCAAAATAATAAATTAAAAGAAAGGAAAGAAACTCACCTCGAGATCGCTTCCTATATTATTTGTAACACTTCGTGGCTACTACTTCGCGAACTATTTAGAATAGCTCAAGCAAAGAATAATTAGAACTAAGGTTGCCAAGGAGGCAAAGAGGGAAAATAAGAGGAATTTTCAACTCTTGTCTTTGGGATGAATGAAATGGGTAGAGTAGGTGCGTTTATATAGGGCCCTCTTCCAAATAGTGTCTCTATCTTTCCAATGTGGGATTATCACTTCCTACATATGCATACTTTAACATCTCACCAAATGAGATATTTCATTCATGAATGCATTTCCTTTACACATATACTTCTCTATGTATATTACCATCATACTAAACGAAATATTATTTTCATGAATGCATCTAATTAATACTTTATACACATACTTTTCTATATTAATATCATACTAAAAATACTATTTTCTTATCCAAATAGAGAAGCATATATTTATCCAACAATTCTATATGTCTAATATTAATCAATGTATATTCCTTTATACTTCTATGCTAACTAATTAATTGCATACCAATGACAAATATATGTATTTATTTATATATAAATATATACGTATATGTGTTAATAAAATGTGTTTTAAACTTAAATTTCGGTTATTACGTCACTAAAATTTCAAGTATTATATTATAGTGGTCACTATAGTCACCAAAGAACTGCCCGATTTGTTCTTGAGAGTAGGTTTTATTGGCCTACTATGCTTAAAGAAGCTTATCAATTTGTGAGGACATGTGAAGCATGTCAAAAACAAGCTAACATCTCAAAAAAAATGAAATGCCCCTGCATTCCTTTGTGGAGGTGGAATTATTTGATGTCTGGGGGATAGACTTCATGGGACCTTTCTCACCATTTGATGAGAAGCAATATATACTATTGGCTGTTGATTATGTTTCAAAGTAGGTGGAAGTTGTGGCTACAACCAAGAACGATGCGCAAGTAGTACAAAAACTTTTAGCCCACAACATATTATCTTGATTTGGTACACTAAGAGCAATAGTAAGTGATGAAGGTACGCATTTCTGTAATGAATTATTCAATAACCTTTTCACTAAATATGGTGTACGCCACAAAGTAGCTTTGCTTTCCCATCCCCAAATGAACAGGAAAGTGAAAGTCTCTAACAAGGAGATTAAGGCAATTCTTCAAAAAGACTGTTGGAACTAACCACAAAGATCGAGCACAAAAGCTTGATGATGCATTATGGACCTACAGGGCTACATTCAAAACTCCTATTGGAATGTCCCCATATTAGTTGTTACATGGAAAATCTTGTCACTTCCCATAAGAGTTGGAGCATTGAGCTTATTGGGCAATAAAAAAAGCTTAATTTTGATGCATAAGCTTGTGATGAGAACTGTCTACTTCAAATGATGGAACTCGAAGAATTTCGATAAGAAGCTTTTGAGAATAACACCATTTATGATGACCCCAACCTAGGCCTATAGAACCCCCCTCAGGGCACTCTGTGCTAAGTGGTCACTCAAAGGTATTATCCCTGCCCCCAAGGGTTTTCTTTCTCCTCTGCGGAGAATCGAACCTAAGTCCTAGGGCTCAAGTACTTAATTCTTTCATCATCCGCTACCATTGAACCAAGGAGCTCAATGATAGTAGATGATGAAAGAATTAAGTACTTGAGCCCTAGGTCTTATGTTCGATTATTCGCGGAAGTGAAAGAAAACCCTTGGGGGCAGGGACAATACCATTGAGTGACCACCTAGAACAAAATACCCTGGGGGGGGGGGGGTTCTGGGGGCCTGGGTTGGGGTCATCATAATAAAAGGAGTCTTGTCGGACCCCCTGCTCCAAGCCGAGTGCGGCCCGACCGGCACAGTGGCCCGATGACCCTCTCACCAAGATGAGTTCACCCGACCACTATTAAGCCCTTTCCGAATCTCATATGATCAGACGATGTCAAAATAACTGGGACACTTAAAAACAGAAGTAAGTAACATATAAAGCGAAAACATTTCATTAAGCATCTGTCTTGTCCAAAATACATAATGACTTCTTACATATGTACAGAATGACAAACCTCAAATCAAAAGAACAAAGAATAGGGACTGACTCATGAGGGAGTCAGGCGATCACTACGCCTTTCCCTTTGTCAGCTGTTGTAGAACCTGAAATGATGATATAGTAGTGAGCCTAAAATCAACGTGGTTCAATGAGTAGAAAGTTCAACATGTCATTCATGACCAATATTCCAAAAATAATGCATGTATGCATGGGCAGTAAATATGATATGGCATCGTATGAAAACAGTTATAAACAGTGCAATAGTTTTAGAAAACATATTAAATCAATGTTAGTTAAAACGTATTCAGGTTAGGTTAACTCAACAAACCCACCCTATGGTCATCGCTCGAGTGGGTGTTGAGTCAAGCGTACTGGCCACTTGAGCGGGTTTAGCAGCTACACGTACTCTGTCAATACCCTAACCCCTGGTGCTCGGACCTCGAATGCCATGACTTGAGCGGGTTCAGCAGCTCGGCGCACTGATCATATGCCCTAACCCCTGGCGCTCGGACCTCGAGTCTATCACAATCACATCAAGTACCCTGACCCCGACGCTCGGCCCTCGAGCTTATGGTCTCACTACCAGTGCACATCTACGCATCTCTAAATCGATTAGATGTATCTAAATCACGTGAAACCATTTAAGCCATGTCATTTCATATAAGTTTTACGCAAGGAATAGAAGTCACAAAAACACTTTAATCAAACTACTCACCTCGAGTCCTGCGCACCGATCTCTCATCGACAACTGATCCAGTCTTGTGATACTCTCTCGAATCTGCATTAATCGAACTCAATCTCAGTTCTATCCATATAATGGTCCAATATCTCTAATATCACTGTCCCTACTTAGTTTTGATCGACCCAAACCATTTCGGTCAATCTGTCAAACTAAGTCAACTTTGGTCAATGTGGTCATCCTAGTCACTGTTGGTCAATTTGTGCCAAAATAGTGTCAAAATGGGCTAACTGGGACAAAATTGGTTCAAAATCCCAAGTCTCAACACATAGTCACATTTTTAGCTTAAGGCCCTAATTGTGCAACAATTTTTTCGATTTTTCTGCAGACAATTGGTACGTCGAATTTGCGTCAAATTTTTCAGATCTATTCTAGACTCCTTAAACCTTCTCCAAAATTTTTAATCATGATTTTAAGACTTCATTTGGTAGTGTGTTTAGCTAAGATTTCAGGGACTATGTGTTCTCGGATTTTGTATGATAGGCAGTGACTGTTTGCCTAATTTGACCAACTTATCCATATCAGATTGCTGTGAAATGTGGTACACATAAACTAGACATAGATAAAAATCTCTACACGAAATTCAACTCAATCCAAAGAGGTTTGCCCATCTAATTTGACCTCAGAATTTTCAGTTGAATCACAAGAACTTCTGGGTTCACACTTCCTAGCAGTAAATTTTTCAAATTTCCTGTGATCAATCCAATCAATGGATTTATGTAAAAATTTCAAATTTTGATCTATTATTTCCAAGAAGTTACTAGAATTTTATTTCAAAATTTTTGAACATTATTTGCTATGATTTTTTAATAGGGATATTAAGAAAGTTGAATTCTCAAACTGCATGTTTCCAACAATCAATTATGTATTGAATTGACCCACTAAATCAATTCAGAGAGGGGTGAAATTTGGTGCACTCAATCTTGACATGTCCAGAGACCTCCCCACTAAATTTCAACTCGAACTACCTACGTTTGATGAGTCAACTGATCTAATACTTCTCTGTCCTGAAACTAATTTTTAGTTTTCAAGTTTTTCTAAGTTGTTTTAAGTGCCTAATTTTCCCTCTCTATAGCACTGATCCGAGTGTCTATTTTACTGATTTCAGATCCCTAAACACTAGTTTATTTAGTATCACCTAAAATAGCAAGTAAGTATAACCCTAATCACCCTCAATTTCAAGTTCCATCATAGCAAACCTAAGGGATTTTTCAGAAAATATTCTAAGTCCTAGAATCCTAATTGACAAAGCACATTGGCAAGCATGGTAGAACATATTCACAAAGGGTTATGGTTCAAAACTTATACCTTCTTGTAGTCCTCAAAGTGAGCTTTAATCACTCCAAAATTCGGCTTGATCCGATGCTTTTATCCACTTCAACTGGTGGTCCAAAGTTGTCTCCAACACTACTTTTCTGAAAACTACTATCATAGTTGGTGAGCAGTCCACTTTGGCCCTGTTTTTGACACACTTCTACAACTTATTTGCTATTGTGTATGAAAGGAAAGTTAAATTTGACGTTTTAACCTTTTCAACAAGCTATTATACGTCCAAAATGAACCTCACATGGGTGGCGAATTGGCTCCACGAAGTTTAGATCAACATGTAGCTTCATTTTTTCTGGGTTTCCAAGTGTTGGACAGCCTATTTTTCCCAGCTGTTTTCGTCTCTACCGCTCGTGTAATGGTGGCCGAGGCTTATAGGAGCTTGAAGAGGAGTCTGAGGCTTTCTAACAAGTACAAGAAAGTCTAAAATGGTGGTGGGATGTAGGAGAACGAAGTTGTGCAAGTTGGGTGTTCAAACATGAAAAATTTGAAAATGGTTTCATTCCATGTTTGAGCTCTTCATGCTTGGCGATAAGCTCGCCACGTGGTCTCCCACGTACCTCGTTGGGTTGCCTACATGGTGCACATGTGTCCACCACTAAAATCTTGCCTGGTGGAGCTATCTAAGTTTGGAATTCTGGGGGCCAAAAACAGTTGGTGGCGGCTATTTTTTTTCCAGAGAAGGGAAAAAACTAGGGGAGAAAAAGAAGAAAGGGAGAGGGGGCGCGTGGGCCGGCCCATGCGCCGGGCTTGGCCCGTTAGGGCCTGGGCTGCCCAAGCGCAGAGCCTGGGTCCCAGGCCCCCTAATAATCAATTTCAATTTTTTTTTTCTCTTTCTTTTGTTTGTTTTCCCCGAAATACAACATATATATAATATCCGAAAATTGCATTTTTTTTAAGATCGTCAAAAATTATTATTTCACCATTTTTCATCAAAACGTTCAATTATACATCATTTTCATCACTTATACAATTATTTTCTCAAAAATTAAATAATTCACCAAAAATTAAATTTTTCTCCCAAAAATTTCATTAATTTTTCTAAAAATTTCAAAAATTCAACAATCAATCCCAAAAAATTATTTCCCTCAAGGAAACACATTTTCCTTATAATTCCACATATTTTCTCCTCAAATTTGCATTTTCCCCATTATTCTCATTTTTCTTCAATAAATAATATAAAATTTAGAAAAATTGAGGATAATTCATGTATTTCATTTAAAGTTTCTGAAAATACTTATATCGAACTCGAAAATTTTGTACACCAAAACATGGGTTGTCACAGCCTCCCCTCCTTATAAGAAATTTCATCCTCAAAATTTACAGCAATATAGATAACACATGTCAAGGAGCAACACTCATCAGCTCAGGATAGTGGCAGATCATAAAATCTTTTGTCTCCCATGTATCCTGCTCAGCACCATGGAACTGCTAGCACACCCGTACCATCGGTATCTCCTTGTTGCGCAACCTCTTAGTAGCTCGATTTATAATGGCCACAGGCATCTCATCAAATATACAGTCCTCTCGCAGCTCAAAATGCCTCCAATCAATAACATGCAAGGGATTGGGGTGATATTTCCTCAATATAGAAACATGAAATACATTATGCACACACGATAGCTGCGGTGGTAAGGCTAACCGATAGGCAACGGTGCCCATCCTCTCAAGGATCTCAAATGGCCCAATAAATCTCAGTGCGAGCTTTCCTAAAATCCTGAACCGTGATTGCCCCTTGCGAGGCAAAATGCGGAGGAGAACATGGTCACCAACATCAAACTCAAGGACCCTTCTCTGGTTATCAACATAAATATTCTGTCGGTCCTGAGCGACCTTCATATTCTGTCTAATTCTCTATACCTTCTCATTCTGTTCTTGTATGAAGGCAGGGCCTAAGACTGCTCTATCGCTTGTCTCGGCCCAGTAGGCAGGAGACCTGCATGGTCGACCATATAACACCTCAAACGACGCCATTTCAATACTCGCCTGGTAGCTGTTATTATAAGCAAACTCAGATAGAGCCAAGTGATCCTCCCAGCTACCACCAAAATTCAAAATACAAGATCGCAGCATATCCTCAAGGACCTGGATCACACGCTCAGACTGGCCATCAGTCTGTGGATGGAATGCTATATTAAGGCTCACCCTCATCCCTAACTGAGTCTGCTATGCCTGCCAAAATCAGGACGTAAACCTTGTATCTCTATCATATACAATGGATAGGGGAACCCCATGGAGCCTCATAATCTCTCTAATATAGAGTCGCTTCAATCGCTCCAGTAAATTCTTAGTATGCATGGGAAGAAAGTGGGCAGACTTCGTCAAACGGTCCACAACTACCCAAATAACATCATGTCTCCGCTGTGTACAGGGTAGTCCTATAACAAAGTCCATAGTGATGTGCTCCCAATTCCACTCTGGGATAGATAAGGGCCGTAAGGATCCACCGAGTCTCTGGTACTCAGCCTTGACCTGCTAGCACGTATCACATCTCTTAATGAAGACTGTTATGTCTCGTTTCATCCTGGGCCACCAATATGTTCGCTTAGCATCTTGGTACATCTTATTGGCACCCGGATGAACCACATATCTCGATCGGTGTAGCCCCTCAAGTATACTGCACCTCAAACTAGCATCATCTAGTACTCAAAGCTGTCCCCTGAACCTTAGTGCACCCTGTGAATTCAGTGACCACTCTCCTCGAGAAGCGTCATCTACCCAAGCCCTAAACATATCATAGTAAGTATCACGAGGCTACTCTCCATGATTTCCTGAATCTAAACTGGCTGGGTTGTAATCTATGCACTCACTCTAGCCTCAGTAGATGACTCATGGATACTCATGATTGAAGCAAAATCTAGCATCATCCACTCATGGGACATATGTCTCGCCATGTATGCAGTTTTGACCTGTTTCCTACTCAAATCGTTGGCCACTACATTAGCATTCCCCAGGTGGTACTCAATAGAAAAATCATAATCTTTCAATAGCTCCATCCATCATTTCTGCCTCATGTTTAGATCCTTCTGTGAGAAAAGATACCTGAGGCTCTTGTGATTCGAATAGAGCATAAAACATTCTCCATAGAGGTAATGCCGCCAAATCTTAAGTGCGAATACTACCGCTGCCAACTCTAAATCATCGATAGGGTAGTTCCTCTCGTGATCCTTCAACTGTCGAGAGGCAAAAGCTACTACCCTGTCATCTTGCATCAATACACAGCCCATGTCTATCTGTGATGCATCTATGTATATAGTAATCTCTCGGCCAGGCTCTGGCAACACTAATATTGGGGTCGATGTCAACCTCTACTTAAGCTCAAGAAAGGCCTCTTCGCACTTATCAGTCCATAAGATAGGAGTATCCTTCGTGGTTAGCTTTGTCATCAGAGCTACAATCCTCGAGAAATTCTGGACAAAATGGCGATAATAGCCTGCTAAACCCAAGAAGCTACGGATCTCCATCACTGTGTTAGGTCTTAACCAACAGATAACTGCCTCGACCTTGGTAGGGTCCACAGAGATACCCTCAGCTCTAACCACATGACCCAAAAATCGAACCTCAAATAGCCAAAACTCGCACTTGCTAAACTTAGCATACAACCTATGCTCTCTCAAGGTTTGCAGTGCGATCCTCATATACTCGGCATGCTCCTCGTGGGATCTCAAATATATCAAGATGTCATTAATGACGATGATCACAAATGTATCGAGGTATGGTCGGAATACTCTCTGCGTAAATTCCATAAACATGGACGGGGCATTAGTCACACCAAACAACATGACCAAGAACTCATAGTGCCCATATCTAGTGCGAAATGTAGTCTTTGGCACATCTTCCTCCTTGACTCTCAGTTGATGGTACCCAGATCTCAGATCGATCTTCGAAAATACCTTGGCACCTCTAAGCTGGTCAAATAAGTCATCTATACGTGGGAGGGGATACTTGTTCTTGATTGTCACCTTATTCAGCTGCCGGTAGTCAATGCATAGATGGAGGCTCCCGTCCTTCTTCTTAACAAATAGTATCGGGGCACCCCAAGGTGACACACTAGGAGAGATGAAACCCTTACTCAACAAATCTTTCAACTGAACCTTCAACTCTTGTATCTCCTTAGGTGCCATGCGGTAAGGATGAATCGATACAGGTCGTGTCCCTGGAATGATCTCGATGATAAAGTCGATCTCCCGCCTAGGGGGTAAGCCGGGTAGATCCTCAGGGAACACATCAGGGAAATCTCTAACAATGGGGATCTCATCAATAGATGGTCGTGCAGGTGCCTCATTTATGGTTGTCAAACTAGCTAGAGTATCAATCTTGTACTGCATCACCAATCAACCCTAGGTACTGTGCCTGTCAGAAGCTCTACCCTGCCTGGAATTTGAAACACAACCCTCTTGGCAAAGCAATCGACATATGCAAGATATGCAGCCACCAGTCCATACCAAGTATGGCATCAAACTCAAGAAACTCCAACACTCGAAGGTTTATTACGGTCTCAAAGTCCCCCAACTTAAGCACACACCTCTCACAAATCATGTTGGGGTAGATGCGCTCCCCTGTGGCAGTACTCATCATCAACCAAGTAGAAGCCCTAACTGGTCTAAGTCCTAGTCTATCCACAACATATCCAGAAATGAAGGACAAAGTAGAGCTAGCATCAATCAATACATAAACATATGAATCATAGAGCGAGATGGCACCTTCCACCAAGGTCCTCGTCGAATCTGGGTCAGGCTGGGTGATGGCTTGTGCTCTATCTCTGATAACTATAGTAGATGAACTAGGACCACCAATAAGAGTCGGACACTCTGCCTTTTTGTGTCCAACTTGTCCACACTGATAGCACACAAGTGGTGGCCTTTGCCTTCCGTGATAGCTCTAACTCTGCCCACGACCTTTACCACAGCCTCTTCCTCAGCCCCCGAAAAATGTGTTATGCTGCTTTGCTGGTGGGTGCTCCTATACGGGAATGGCTGCAAATTCTACTACCTAGGTGACAGTCTGACTAGGGGTGCCACTCGACTGTGTCTCATAATACCTCCTCTTCCTCTACCTTTAGAAATGACCACGGCCCCAATGACCTCCAGACCCACCTCTGTGTGCTAGCTGAGTCTGCGATGCGGCCTGTTGTTGTGACTGCGGCTGAGGAGTACTGCTAGATACCACTGAAATCTCAGGGTGCTCATGCAAACCATCCATTTCACACTGCAGGGCATCTCTTTGGATCTCCTCTAAAGTTTGAGCCCTAGATGTAGAAGTCGCCTGCCTGATGGTGACTCTCAGCCCTTGCCAATAGAATCCGGCTCTCTCCCTCTGGTCAGCAATTAACCCAAGTGCATAGGCCTCCAATTGTAGGAGTCGATGTGTATACTCTCGCATCATCATAGTCCCCTGGCGGAGGCTTAGAAACTCCACCTTCTTACGTTTCCTCTCAGTCTTAGGAATGTAAGCCTCTAGAAATAACTCTCAGAACCTGGCCCATGAGATGATTGGACCCTCAATACTCCTGGTAGAATGCCACCATCTAGCAGCTTCACTCTCTAGCATGTGCGCTGAAAACAGAACCTGATCTGCCTCTGACAACCTCAGGGTCTCGACATTCTTCTCCATGTTAAGCAACCAGTCCTCTGCTGCCTTCAGACTAATACCACCTCTGAACCTCTCCAGGCACAGATCCATTAAGCTCTTGAGGAGCTAGGCATGGGCCCTCTCCTCTTCCTGTCTGTCCTGGGCCGGGGCTGCAGCTGCTACTACTAGCCTAACCGATGGCTCAATAGCCGGTGCCTCAAGTGCAGCAGGTTATGCAACTGGCTCGGTCCTCTGTCTGTCAGCTTCTAATCGGTCAATTCTCTCCATCAATAAGGTCGTCTGAGCCTGAGCAGCCTCGTTAGAGGCTCTAAACTACCTCAAGCCTCCGTATATGGTCTAGCTCAGGTTGAATAGGATGGGGTGGTGGCAGTGTCGGCTCCCTAGGCTCAAGCAGGGGCTTGCCTCGCCTAGGCGATGCTGTACCTTGCCGAGGCGACATTTCTATCTGCAATTTAAATTGGACTGTGGGTTATTCATATACTCAAAATAAACCCGACTCTAAAAGTTCACTGATTATGTTCAAATACATTTCATGATTGATAGTCGTCTCTTATTTATTCGAGGACTCGCTTACTTCCCCAATCATTCTAATATCATCTAGGTTCTTCACTTATTTGTGTTTCAGCTCTTTTGAACCTAGGGCTCTGATACCAAGTCTTGTCGGACCCCCTGCTCTAAGCCAAGGGGGTCTTGTTGGACCCCTTGCTCGACCGACATAGTGGCTGGATGAACCCTCTCACCAAGACGAGTTCGCCTGACCACTGTTAAGCCCTTTCCGAATCTCATATGATCAAACGATATCAGATTAACTGTAACACTTAAAAACAAAAATAAGCAACATATAAAGCAGAAACATTTCATTAAGCATCTGTCTTGTCCAAAATGCATAATGACTCCTTACATATTTACAAAATGACCAACCTCAAATCAAAATAACAAGGAACAGGGACAACCTCAAGCCTATGGTCTTACTACCAGTGCACATCTACTCATCTCTAAATCAATCAGATGTATCTAAATCACGTGAAACCATTTAAACCATGTCATTTCATACAAGTTTTATGCAAGGAATAGAAGTCATAGAAACACTTGAATCAAACTACTCACCTCGGGTCCTGCGTGCTGATGTCTTGTCGACAACTGATCCAGTCTCGTGGTACTCTCTCGAATCTGCATCAATCAAACTCAATCTCTGTTCTATCCATACAATGGTCCAATATCTCTAATCTCACTGTTCCTACTTAGTTTCGATCGACCCAAACCATTTCCAAATTTCCTATGATCAATTCAACTATTGAATTTATGTAAAAAAATCTAGATTTGATCTATTCTTTCCAAAAAGTTATTATAATTTTATTTCACAATTTTTGGACATTGTTTGCTATGATTTTTAATAGGGATATCAGGAAAGTTGAATTCTCGGACTGCATGTTTCCAACAATGAATTATGTATTCAATTTAACCACTAAATCAATTCAGATAGGGGTAAAATTTGGCACACTCAATCTTAACATGTCCAGTGACCTCCCCACTAAATTTCAACTCGAAATACCTACGTTTGATTAGTCAACTGATCTGATACTTCTTTGTCCTGAAATTAATTTTTAATTTTCAAGTTTTTCTAAGTTGTTTTAAGTACCTAGTTTTCCCTCTCTATAGCAGTAATCCGAGGGTCTATTTTACTGATTTTGAAAGGTTTCAGATCCCTAAACACTAGTCCATTAAGTATCAGTTGAATTATAGGAACTTCTGGGTTCACACTTCCTAGCAATAAATTTTCTAAATTTCCTGTGATCAATCCAACCATTGGATTTATGTAAAAATTTCCAAATTTAATCTATTGTTTCCAAAAAGTTACTAGAATTTTATTTCACAATTTTTGGACATTGTTTGCTATGATTTTTAATAGGGATATTAGGAAAGTTGAATTCTCGGACTGCATGTTTCCATCAATCAATTATGTATTCAATTGACCTACTAAATCAATTCAGAAAGGGGTGAAATTTGGCGCACTCAATTTTGACATATCCAGTGACCTCCCCACTAAATTTCAACTCGAAATACCTACGTTTGTTCAGTCAATTGATCTAATACTTCTCTGTCCTGAAAGTGATTTTTAATTTCCAATTTTTTCTAAGTTGTTTTAAGTGCCTAAATTCCCCTCTCTATAGCACTAATCCGAGGTCTATTTTATTGATTTTGAAAGGTTTCAGATCCCTAAACACTAGTCTATTAAGTATCACCTAAAACAACAAGTAAGGATAACCCTAATCACCCTCAATTTCAAGTTCCATCATAGGAAACATAAGAGATTTTTCAAAAAATATTCTAAGTCCTAGAATCCTAACTGACAAGGCACATTGGCAAGCATGGTAAAACATATTCACAAAGGATTATGGTTTGAAACTTATACCTTCTTGTAGTCCTCAAAGTGAGCTTTAATCACTCCAAAATTTGGCTTGATACGATGCTCTTATCCACTTCAACTGGTGGTCCAAAGATGCCTCCAATATTACTTTTCTGAAAACTGCTGTCACAGTTGGTGAACAGTCCACTTTGGCCCTATTTTTGACACAATTCTACAGTTTATTTGCTATTTCATACAAAAGGAAAGTTAAAGTTGGTGTTTCAACTTTTTCAACAAGCTATCGTACGTCCAAAACAGACCTCGAATGGGTGTTGAATTGGCTCCACGAAGTTCAGATCAACATGTAGCTTCAATTTTTCTGGGTTTCCAAGTGTTGGAGAACATGTTTTTCCCAGCTGTTTTCTTCTCTACCGGTCGTGCAATGGTGGCCGAGGCTTGTAGGAACTTGAAGAGGAGTTTGAGGGATTTCCAACAAGTACAAGAATGTCCAAAATGGTGGTGGGATGAAGGAGAACGAAGTTGTGCAAGTTGGGTGTTCAAACTTGAAAAATCCAAAAATGGGTTTCATTGCATGTTTGAACTCTTCATGCTTGGCAATGAGCTCGCCACGTGGTCTTCCACGTGGCTCGTTGGGTTGCCTACTTGGTGCACATGTGTCCACTACTGAAATCCTACCCAGCAAAGTTGTCGAAGTTTGGAATTCTAGGGGCCAAAAACAGTTGGTGGCAACTGTTTTTTCGTCAAGAGAAGGGGAAAAACCAAGGGAGAAGAAGAAGAAAGGGGGAAGGGGTGTGTAGGCCGGTCCATGAGCCAAGCCCGGGCACTAGCCCTTGGGCCTCTCTTTCGCAGCCCGAGCTTGCACGGGCTTCCAGACCGTGTGGGCCGAGCTTGGCCAGCTGGGGGCTTGGGCTGCCCAGGCCCAGCGCCTGGAACCCAGGCCCCCCAATAATCAATTTCAATTTTTTTTCTTTCTTTTGTTTTGTTTTCCCCCAAATACAACATATATTTATATAATATCTGAAAATTGCTTTTTTTTTAAGATCGTCAAAAATTATTATTTCACCATTTCTCATCAAAACTTCCAATTATACATCATTTTCATCACTTATACAATTATTTTCTCAAAAATTAAATAATTCACCAAAAATTACATTTTTCTCCCAAAAATTTCATTAATTTTTCTAAAAATTCCCTAAAAATTCTAAAAATTTAACAATCAATCCCAAAAATTATTTCCCTCAAGGAAACACATTTTCCTTATAATTCTACATATTTTCTCTTCAAATTTATATTTTTTCCTGATTATTTTCATTTTTCTTCAATTAATAATATAAAATCTTAAAAAATTAAGGATAATTCATGTATTTCATTTAGAATTTCTGAAAATACTTATATCGAACTCGAAAATTTTCTACACAAAAACATGGGTCGTCACACCTTTTATACGGAGAGAACAAAAAAGTGGCATGACAAACTGATTAAAAAAGAAAGAATTCCACCCAGGCCAGCACGTAATACTATTCAATTCAAGGCTCCCGTTATTTCTCGACAAACTAATGTCTCGTTGGTCTGCTCCATTCCTTGTTACTCAAGTATTTCCCTGTGGTGTGGCTGAAGTACAAAGCCTAGTGGATGGGCATCATTTTAAAGTTAATGGTCAGAGGTTGAAAATCTTTCATGGAGGATCAAAGCAGACCGTGGAATCAACAACACTATAAGAATAAAGAACCGCATCCACGTCGAGCTAACGACGTTAAACATAACATTGAGTGGGAGGCAACCCATTGATTCTTTAATTTTGTTTATTTTATTTTATTTTGATTTTGATTTTTTTGGTTGTTAGTTAGTTTAAATCCTTAGGATTATTAAAAAAAAATTGTACTAGTTATTGTGATACTTGAACACAATAACAAAATGGTAGGTTCTGGGTTAACTAGATTACTGCGGTCTATGACCGTGGTAATATTGCTCATGTCGTCATGTATAAAAATGCCAGACTGTAGAATTACCATGGTAATTCTACGATTACTATTTAAGAAATTTTTAGGTTTAAAGCTGCCATTTTTTTTCTTCATTTTCATTCAATTTGTTTTCAATATTTCATTGCACTATCTCTAAAGCCTATGATTTCTGCAAGAGTACTTGCATTCTACTACTACAATGTGGGTTCATTTATTAGTTTTTGTTTTTATTTTTATCTTTTGGCAGATTTTTATTCTTTTTCATGGCATCCTTGTATATTCGCCCGTTTGATAGTTCTCATAGCATTTCTGGGTGTTCTGTGTATTGCATCTAGTGAAATCATCCTTTCCTTTTTATATGGTTATTATAAACGTGATTATATCTAATGGCGATTATTATGAGTTTATTCGTTAACAGCGTCCCCTTGTATGCAATTGTTTCATTACACATTTTTCCACTGCGCCTATTGCATTCATTGACTTAGGGATGTGTTTAAAGTACATGCCTTTATCAATTTTACTATCCTTGGCTTGGTGTCTCCACTTTTAGGTGTACATAACTTCTATAATGCTCTACCATGTTTGAGAAATATAGTTAATTAGCATGTTGTTTTACGATTTGATCTGCTATGTTAGTAGTGTGTAACACCCCAATCCCCACATTCTTTGAGTTTTGGACATACCACCATCATTTTGACGGTGGACTTAACCAATTGGCGGGTTGGGTCATGTTACTTTACAAGTGACACACACTTGACTTTCTATTTTTTAATACCTCGAGCCTTAGAATAAATTCAATAGTACAAATATCATTTAATAAAATCAAGGCAATTAAAGGTAAAAAAAAATTTAACTTCTTTATTCATAAAAAGAAAGTACAAAACTTTGTAATGTAAACTAATACATTGTTGATCAAAGAGACTCATAATCTCAAAATAAAAATACTAACTTTCAGCGGAAGTCTTAATCAAAATTGGGCAACATGCCCTTACATTAAAAGGAAACTTTCAAGAGAATGGAAACTTGTTAAAACAAAACTTTTTAATTTTCATAGCCTTCATAATTTAATTTCTTGAGAAATAAGAGAGGAAGGGGTGAGCACATAGCTCAGTGGATCTTTATCAAACAACCATTTTTTCAAACTCAAAACAGTAACACATTCATATTTCAAACACTTACATACATTAGGCATTTCAAGCATCCATTTGTTTAAAGTTGAGATTTTAGACCAAATGGGTTTTTGAAGTCCTTGATGTTCTTAACAAAGTTCCTCCTTAGAGTGAAATATGGCTTTTCTTAGCCAATTTCATTGAACTTTTGGATTTCAAGGGACATTACCCACCAACCAAGTACTGTGGTCTTAAAACTATATGAACCAATTATATGAAAAGAACATCCATAACAACACACATGTGTGCTATGATGGTACGTGGTTATTATCACCATCATCTTTGTTAAATCACATATTCTTGAATCATAAGATAAATTTCAGAACATGAAATTAAAATAAATAAATTCAGCATATGATCAAACTGAAAATTTAATCATGGAGCATTCAAAATCATGCATCATATATTGAAATAAAACCTAAACATGATACTAGGCATGACATGATTAATATGCGTGCATAAATTCAAATGTGAATCAAATCTAAAACTGAAAAATATTTTCGAATGCTAGAACTAAAAATCTTTTGATTTTAAAACCATACATACAATGAACATGCTAGAACTTTGAATAAGAAAAAGGGGTGTAAGAGGAATCACTTCCACCTTGTGTTGTTTTCTCCCCGAAGTTGAAGCAATGGTTCCCAAAGCTTAATCACCAAGAAAATCACCCAAAACCAAATTCCCAAACCAATGAATTTCTCACACACAAGAGGGAAAAGAAAGTGAGAAGGGGAGCCAAGAAGAGGGCTTAGAGAACAAGATGACAATTCAACTCTTGTTTCTTGGGATGAGATGAATTGTGAACATGGGGGGTGTTTACATGGAGTTCAAAAGGGTGGAGAATGGCAAGTTTGGGATGTCATCTTGTGGGAAACTTGCCAATTCTTCAAAATTTTGTGTCCCCCAAGCATAAGAGATTAGCAAGAAATTTTTTGGAAATTTTTAGGAATTTAGAAACCAATTTTTCAATTTTTAAATGATTTAATCAAATTTTTTTGGATTTTTTGTTAATTAATTCGGAGCATTTGCTACTGGTCGTCGGATTGTTCTTGATCATAGTGGCAATCACAGATGGGGCGGGCTTGATCCGGGCGCTTGGATCATCCTCGAGCGCATCACTCAGTTCCCGATCGATGGAACGTGACTTTCTGGGCTGTCGGATGATCATCAGATGCTGCATGCGGATCTTGATCGCGATCAACGAATCTCGTCCGTGCTATCGGATGATCCTCGATGGTAGTGCGTTCGCGATCTTCGACTGCGCTTTCGATCTGGCCTGTTGGATGCTCCTCGATCGCAACACGTTTGCGATCACAATTTTGCACCTACGTTGTTAACCGTTGGATCGCGTAGATTGTCCTCGAGTTTTGTGTGCGGATCTCATTCGCGATTAACGTTTTGCGCCTATGATCTGGACCGTTGGATTGAAACGATCAATCGTGAGCCGTTCGATCTTGATGATCTGGTGCATCTGGGCGTCGTTTCGGTTTTGATCTGAGCCGTTGGATTGTAGATTGTGATGATTACTCGATCTTGGCCATTGGATGCAGTTTCTATTATCAAAATCAACTTCTAAAGTTTCTATTATCCGAGTTTTGCCAATTATAAACTCAATTTCATTTTCTAATTTGTGTAAACATTGATTTTTGGACAAATCATGCTCTTTTAGGGACTTAATAATATTTTTTCCTTTTTAATTATTTAATTTTGTATTTATTAGACATATTATTCCATATTTTGCTATTTTTACCTTCATTTCTTTATTTCGTATATCCATAAATATATATGTGTATTTCATATTTTTATTTTTCAGAAAGGTAGAATTATATGTGTGAATAATTTGCTCTACTTACCTTATGTTTTAATAATTAATTCAATAATTGTTCTATTATTTGTATAATTACAAAATAATTCTTATACAAATAATATTTGATAAATTGATTAACCTTAAATCAAATATTAGGTAATCCCAATATTTCATTTTCCTCCAATTATTTTAGAATTTCTTTCTCAAGGAATTTCATTTCATTAATATTTTCTCTTCTTGTTGACAAAATTATGAGGTATTACATAGTGACACTCTCTTTATAAAACTCGGTCATTGCTCTATTTCTATACTATAATCTTTGGTATCCCTTGCTTATTAATACTGGGTGCAAGCCTCCTAGAGTGAAGCATGTGGTTGCTAAAGCCAGAAAAACCCTTGAACTAGCAGCTCCAAAGGATCAGTAGAGCTTTATATATGCTGCTTTTATCAGAGATAACCGCCAGATGAACCCTTAGTGTGGTATAATGCTGATAACAAAAGAATGTAATTCAGGCATCAATGCATTGATAGCCACAAGACGTTGGGAACAATTGATACGTGCCCTAAATACTCCTATAGTCTCTATTGTCCAAGAGTTTTATGCTAATGTTGCAGAGAGGGATGGTACAAAGGTGAAGGTTAGAGGCCAATGGGTCCAGTTTAGTGTTGTGACAATAAATGATGTGTATGGACTTCCAACTGATACTTCGGATGAATACTTTGAGAACTTACTGGCTAAGTTAGATGCTGATGGTATTTTATGAACTCTTTGTGTGGACAGTGTTTCTTTGCATTGCCATAATGACAAGCCCATGAGCTTAGCCAAAAGCTCATTCACTATTATTGCTAAGGTATGGCTTTACCATGTTTGTGCTAATCTTTTATCCTCATTGGCTATTAATAAGATAACAATGGAATTAGCTATTTTGGTATATTGCATCAAGAAGGTCTATCCGTCAACATAGGCACCTTAATTTCTAATTCGATCCAGACGACTATTGATAAATCAAATGCTAACTTATCACACCCAACACTCATTACTAAACTATGTAGACGAGCTAGTGTTAAATGGGAAAAGGGTGAGTCTCTACTTAAGATGAAGGACCATATTGCGGTTAAAATGCTCACAACTACACCTATTAAAAGGAGTAGATCCTCTTCTGAACCCTCCTCTACTATGCCATTGGCACCCTCTACTGAAGCTGCTGTCTCCACATCTACTACCCAGCTATCAGAGCTTCATGCAATTCTTCATGGATTAGCCCATCTCACTCGATTTTTCACAAAATTTATTTGGAGATAGTTCAGACAGACCCTCCACCGTGCTACATGGCCCTTTGCATGATCTTAGTTATTATGAGGTTTCATTATCTCCTGCAGACCATGATGTTGATGATGGTGGGGCAGATGACAATGATTTTATCACGAAGGCTGATATGTTTGGTGATGAAGTTTAGAATTGACTTTATCTTTATGGGATGTAACTATAAATTTACTGCATTTATTCTTTTTGCACGTGCTATACTTTTCTTTTACTTTTTATTTTCTTAGTATCGTTTTTCTAAATTAACTTACTTGCCATTAGTGTGTTTTGCATGTTTATTTTGAGAGTAAGTTTAATTAAATGTCATGCGTTGATGTGTCTACTCTCCTATTGTGAATAATGTGTGCTCTTGAGGACAAGGCATGAATTAAGTTTGGGGGTGCACATTGAAGATATCTTCCGCCTTCAAATTTCTTAGCTTAGTTCTGGATTACTTTAATTATATTTATTTTTAATTCTAACATACTAATTAGGATTATGATCATATAGGTAATGTACGTGTTAGGAAAAATCCATACCATATTGTTGAAAATTTCACTAAGTGACCTAGGAGATTTAAAATTCCTATAAGGTGATGAGACAAAGAACTATGGTGTTTTCTAACAGTTTGTATGCTTGGGTTGTCCAAAATTTGACTTTGACAGAATTCTTTAATCTTATGTAGACTGAGAATTTCACTAAGTGACCTAGGAGATTTAAAATTCCTATAGGGTGATGAGACAAAGAACTACGGTGTTTTCTAACAGTTTGTATGCTTGGGTTGTCCAAAATTTGACTTTGACAGAATTCTTTAATCTTATGTAGACTGAGAATCCAAATATGAAGAAAGTGAGGAGTGGGAGCCAAACTACAAGTGGAAAGAATTTTCCATAGACCCCCAAAGTAATCGAATCTATCTTGAACACTGCTCAGAAATGACTCTAGGAGGGAAATGAAGTAGGCCATCTTTGTTTGAGTCTTAGTGTAATACCCCAGAATTTTGTCAAAAATTTAAAATAAATAAAAATAAGTTGAATAGATTGACTTCAAAGATTTTAAGAAATTTTAGGGTGCAAATTGTGGGTTGGCACATGAAAAATAAAATATATTAAAAATATAATATAAAATAGACAAATAGGACCTTAATTTGATAATTAAATAAAAATTAAGGTTTAGTAGAATTAATTATGAAATTTAAGGAATTGCTTAAGAAATAAATAGAAATAAAATATTTACACATATTAACTAATATGAATAAGGTGTGTGTTAACACAATAAATGTGAATACTACCATATTATAGGGATATGTACATAGAAAAATTCATATAATTAAATAAAAATGTATTTATTAAAAATAAATCAAACATTATGTGAATATTAGTGTATAATTACATAATTTAATTACCTAAAAATGAAAAAATGAAATAATAAATAAAACATAATTATGGAAAAGGAAAATACAAATTATTCAAGGATCATCAGACGGCTCGGATCGAGGCGCCGGGGAAGATCGCGAACGAGTTCTTTGATCGAGGAAGATCAAACGGCCAAGATCCGAAGCATCTATCTGATGATCATCTCACAACACAGCTCGAGGAAAATCAGACGGTCAAGATTAAGGCGCAAGGAATCAATCGCGAAATCGGAACGAGTACGATGCTCGAGGTCGATCTGACGGTCCACATAAAAAACTACTAATCCAATCGCGATATGCGTGTCTCGAGGCCCATCAAAGCGTCCAGAACGAGTTCGTAAAGCGGAGATCGCGAGATCTATGCGTTACTCGAGGACAATTAGAGCGCTGAGATCTAATCATCCATGATTTCGTTCGAATCTCGAGGAAAATCTAACGGCCGAACATTCATCCGCCCGATCTGATCTTGAAACGCATCCCTAGGACAATCCAACGGTTGATATTCTATGCTCCGATTAATATAAACGAAAATCCGAAATAAAATTCGAAAAAAATCAGAAAAATTTCAAAAAAATTCTCAAAAAATTTCTATAAGCTTGGTTTTCCAATTCCAAGCCAACTTGCTATTTTCCTATGCTTGGGGGACACGAAAATTTAAATTTTTGTAAATTTTCCACCAAAAAACTTACAATTTACGCACTTTTGAAGCCTATATAAACCCCCCATGCTCACAAATCAAACCATCCCAAGCAACAAGAGTTGAGTTGTCATCTTGTGCTTCAAGCCCTCTTCTTGGCTCTCCTTCTCA
>JAJIYU010006219.1:0-20956 GCA_030144865.1 Tinospora cordifolia | reverse complement strand
GAAGTAGGTAAAGTTCGAGGCTTTGTGGTGGGGAAGGATAATATTGAAGTTTTGCACCGACCGTTTGCTGATGACACCACAATATACATATATATATATATATATATATATTGAGAAGAAACTATGAATAGATATATTAATAATAAAGAATGCCAGATGAGGAATCTAGCATCCAAGAAGCAAAATTACAGCGAGTGCATAATATTGTGCCAGTTGGCCACCCATTCCCCAAAGTTGTATCCCTTACTAAGATTAGTAGGGATAATCAAAGTACAGAACAAAATGACGAATCTTTCCCAAGTGTACATAACAGATTTACAAGAATTAAAAAATAGTCCGTTATTTCTTTCTTCCCAAACTAAGAACCATATTGCAAAAAGGATCATTCTTCTATATTTGACAATGCTTCTAGGGCTATTGTACTCCTCTCCTTGCCAATCCCCATCCAGCACCATCGGATTGATTATGTTGCCCTTTTCCTTTCATTTATGTCATATTTTGAGCAAGAAACTACATCTACTAAAAAGATGTGGCGTTGATTCCTCAGCCTCCCTGCATAAGCAACAAATTGAAGGTTGGAGATATTGATTAGGGAACTTTTTTGCATAATTTCTGCATTATTTAGCCTATTAAGGAATATGAGCCAAGCTAAGATCTTGGCTTTAGTTGGCACTTTAGAATGTCAAACTAGATGAGCATGTTGAAAAGGTGATTGCATATTTCTGTGGCTAGCAAGATGATTGGAAAAGGATTTAACTATGAAGATGTGGTCCTTGTCCCCAATCCATTCAATCTTATCTTCCATTTTTGACGGTTGAAAGTCTTGCAGCAGATTAACGAGGTTTGTGATCTCTTGAATTTGATTATCCCTGATGTTCCTAGTGATGTGCAGGTTCCACCCCCAACTTCCCCTCCCCTCTTGGGTTGTTTGGCATAGGAAGTCTGCAATTGGAGCTTTGCGTTTGTCAGACAATCTATAGAGAGTTGGGAACATATCTTTAAGGTTGTCTATACCACACCATTTGTCCTTCCAAAATTGAGTCTGTATGTCGTAAGCCGGACCCTTATTGCCTTGCCCAAGAGTGTAGGTTTAAAGCTCGATCAGGAGCTTATGCTCCATCTTAGTTTAGATTTAAAAACAGGATAAAGACCTGCAATTGACTTCCATGGTGATCTCCAACTACTTTTTTTGTTTATCCCTGCTTCTCTACCTTTAGCCTGCTGACCATGGATGCTCTTTATTATGCGAGCCCACAAGGCTTCCGGCTGCCTACACATTCTCCACAGCTATTTTCCCGTAAGGGCCTTGTTCTTATTCATTATGTTTCCCACCCCCAAGCCTCCATTTTGGATCTCTTCATGCTTTGTTCGATTCTCCTAGCAACACCCTTGGGAACTTCAAACATAGATAGAAAGTAAGTTGGGGTAACTTCCAAAACGGTTTTTAGAAGAATTCTTCCTCCCCTAGACAGGTAGCTTCCACGCCACCCATCAATTCTTTTGGAGCTGGTCTGCACAGCTGAGTTCCAGAATTCAAAACTGTTGGGACTTCCTCCCAAAGGCATGCCCAAATAAGGAAGAGGCCATCTTCCCTAGGAGACCTTGAGGCTTTTTGCCATATCTTCGACCTCCTTCCTATCCACATTAATTTCAGCTAAGTGGCTTTTTTCCTAATTAACTTTCAGCCCAGAAACAAAACAAAAAGCATGCAGTGGTTCCATGACGAATTATGCTTCCTTGATGTCTTTCTTCATTAGAATAAGGGAATCATCAGCAAACAATAAATGGGTTAGTTGGATTCTTTCCTTCCCAATCCTCAACCCCTCTATTCTTTGATTGATCATAGTTTTTCCACGATTCTTGTGAAAGCATCAACAACCAAAGTAAAGAGAAAGGTGAAAGGGGATCCCCTTGTCTTAACCCCTTTTGACCCTTAAATTTTTTCCTAGGTCTTCCATTTATGAAAATGGAATAATTAACAAATGACAAATAGGCTTGAATCCACTGTCTCCATTTGGTTCCAAAACCTTTAGCCATCAACATGTAGTCAATAAAACCCCAGCTTATGGAATCATAGGCCTTGGCAAAGTCGATCTTGAGGATGAGGCCCTGCTACTTCTCGACTCTATGGCCCGTCACCACATCATTGGCAATAAGGATGGCGTCTAAGATTTGCCTGTCTTTAACGAAAGCCATTTGCAGCTCACAACCGTATTGTGCAGCACATTTCTTAACCGGTTAGCAAGGGTTTTGGCTAATATTTTATAGATTCTTGTGATTAAGCTTATGGGTCTGAAATCTGAAATCTTGACTGAGTTGTGCTTTTTTGCAATGAGGCAGATATATGTCTCGTTGACCCACTTATTCACAATAGCATCTTTATGAAACTCGGTCATACATTCACAAATGTCTGTCTTGAACGTGTTCCATTCTCTTTGGAAGAATTCTATAATGAAACCGTCTGGGCCCAGAGCCTTGTCTCCTTCGCAGTTGAACACAGCTTCTCTGATTTCCTCCACATCAAAGGCCTCTCAAACCAATTTTTCTCATTTTCTGAAATCTTATTCCAATCCAAGCCCTCAATCCCCCATTGCTTGTTACTGTTTTCTTTAAACAGGTTTGCAAAGTAATTTCTTATAGTTTCTTTGATCTGGTCTTCCTGCTCTAGCATTTGCCCCTATCCATTTTCCAACTTGAAAATGGTAGCTTTAGACTTTCTCATGGCTAGGATCCTGTGGAAATACTTAGAATTAAAATCCCCTTTTTTGGCATATTTAATCCTAACTCATTGTATGGCTCTTCTTTCCATACGACAATCTAATTGGTTAATTTTTGTCACTGTTTCTTTCCTTCTTTCCATTATGTCTTGGTTTTGGTCGCCATTTTCCAGGCTAGGTCCAGCTGACGCAGCTTCTGCCTCATGCTATCGAGCTTGGATTTTTCCTGGATCTTGTGGTCTTTGCTCCAAGATTTCAGCCTTTCTTTCAGCTTCTGTAGCTTCATCATACATTTGTATCCAGCCCACCCCCTATAGCTGCTGTCAGCCCATTCTATGCTTACCAATTCCTCAAATTCCATATGGTTCAACCATTCATTTTCAAATTTGAAGGGGACTGGGCCCCATTTAATGATTGTGGTATCTAGAATGATTGGCCAGTGATCTGAGACAATTCTTTCCATTCCCCAAATTCTTTGGTTTTGGAACTTCTCCCACCATTCTATATTGCTCGGAAACCTGTCCAACTTGCATAACATTGGAGGGTTCCTTTCATGGCTCCAGGTGTACCGTGTACTTAATGTTCTTCATCTCAGGCTCCTTCAGGGATGGATCCTGAATCTAGTCTTCGAAGAGGGCCATTTGGTGAGTGGTATATTCACCATGAAGTTTTTCTTCTTCATTTCTCATTATGTTGAAATTCCCTCCTGGGCACCAAGGTCCTTGGTCATTGCAGGGGCCATAAACTACAGAGTGCAGAGAACCACCATTCCTGATCCCCTTCATTGTTGAGTTTGACTGTTAAAGAGAAGCTTCCTTCCAATTTTTCCAAGTCAGTCATTCTTCTAGAGTCCCACATAATTAAAATACCCCCCCTGCAATACCCACTGCTGGGATATCTGCCCAATCCACAAAGGATCTCTTCCACCACCTGGATATGGTTGTCCTGTCCAAGCTACCGTGTTTCATTTCTTGTAGAGTGATGATGTCAGCTTTTGAAGTTTTAATGGTGTTTCTGATTTCTGAAATCTTTGTGGCCGAACTAGCACCTCTAATATGCCAGTCGAGGATCTTCACAAGGATTTCCTAAGCCCTCACAAAATGCTGACTCATTGCAGTTCAGTCAATTGTGTGCCAATTGACATTAGGAACTTCTTAACCCTTTCAACCTCCTTTTCCTGAGTGCTTGCCAAACTTTCCCCTCTCTGTCCTTCTTCTGCTTCCTGGATTCCCCAGCACGTTCCTGCTGGATGCCTTCTTTTGTTTGTTCCTGTGCCCAGTTTGATCCACGATCGATTGGGGACCAGACTCTGTCTTCCATGTGTGGTGGAGAAGTTTTCTCCTTCTGCTTAATGGTGCACCTCGGGTTGTCGTCCAAGGTATTCGAGTTTGGAGGGTGGGAGAAGCGAGTACTAGAGGGTTGGATACATACCTTGTTGTCTGTGTTCCTTCCCGTGTGCTGATGTTCATTTTCTTTGTCGAAGTCCCACTCTGTTTCTACAACTCCCGATCTGAGGCTCTCTGTTTCACCATCATCCTCCATGTCGTCTTCACTCGTCAAAACGATCTCCCCCTCCGATATCTTACCTTCTTTCTGAGCTCAAGCTTCCCATCTTGCTACGACACCTATATACTCTGTGCGGGCCTGCTTATATTTTCTATTGTAAACTCTTATCTAGGATCCATTCTCTAGGCTCTTACCATTTTTTTTGAGCTCCTTTTCCTTTGGGCCCCTTTGTCTCTCCATCATGGCCCACATCATGTGTTTGTCTAGAGCTCATTTTGTAGCTCTTTGTAATTTGGTTCCTATTTTGATTTGGGCCCCCAGTGATTTGTTTATCTCTCTCGGCCTAGCTAACGTTAATTTCATTTCCCACTGTGCTTCCACGTTTATGTATTTGTCGTTTTCCCCCCTCTGTCCCGGCTTGTATGTAGCCCCTAGCGTCTTGATCCATTTCTTCCGTGTCTGACTCAGCAAGTTTCTCTTGTTGATGTCACCTAGCCATTTCCCTCTACACAGGCCAGGTATTCCACTGACTTGTCAACCGTTTCTGCTCCTTTCCGCCATCATGATTTTTCTGACTCTTTGGATCGTTGGCCTGGTCCAGCGCCACCCTGCATGGCTGCTTCTGTTTGGGTGCTCACCTACCCCGTTACTGTCATCTTCACCATTATCCATGATTTCCACTTCGTCGCTACTTTGGTCGCCAACAAACTAGTTTCCAGCGAACATGGCCTCTGAGAACCTTTTTGTTTCGAACTAGTCCAGAATCTGAGACCTTAGCTCTGCTACTTCCAATCCCCAATTTCGTTCAATCTCTACTAATCGCAACTCCTGGATTCCCCACTCACCATAGATATCAAACTCCTTCGAAAGGAAGCTAGAGTGGGGTCCTCTTAGCCTAAGGAAGGCCATCTCCATGACTGATCCTTTGATAGTAACTTTAGCAATGTCAAGCAACCCACCACATGCTTCTCTGATTTTCCCGAAGGTATACATGTTCCAATACTTTAGGTCAATCCACTCAACACCCAACCAGTTGTCCCTACAATCTACCTGTCCTCCTTGAGCAGCGACTTTCTCATTCCATTCCTCCATATAGAATCCGCCTAGGTATGTCTGATACTTCTCCGCCCTCAAAATATTCATGTCTTTTGACTTGTTGCAGAGCACCAATCCCCTCGCTACATCAAGCTGCTTTATACTGATATCCTTCTTCAACATTTGTCTTTTCGATCGTTCAATCGCGGTCCATGAAGTGTCGTCGAACGTCCGCACGACTAGGAGCCAATGATCCTTGTTGATCTCAGAACTTCCTTCTTCCCTTCTAATGGCACCATGATATTTTTGGAAGGGGACAGAGTTAACATTGAGTATACTTTTAGTCTAGTCAAGTATTTTCGTGGGCTTCGGGATTGCGAGTTAACATGGCTAAAACCTGAATTGTTGGGATAGCTAACCCAGTACGGTGGTTAAGAGGGATAGCAAAGAGTGTTGGATGTGATTTAGGGGAATGGCTGATGAAGTACTTGGGGATGCCACTTGGTGGTCAGCCAGGGAATTAGAGCTTTTGGGATCCGGTGGTTGTAAAGTTGGCTAAGAGATTGGGGGAGTGGAAGCGAGCGTTCATCTCGAAGGAAGGAAGGCTTACATTAATCAGCTCAGTCTAGGAGGCTCTGCCTACATATTTTCTGTCTATTTTTAGGATCCCAAAGAGAGAAGCAATCCGAATTGAGAAGATAATGCGTGATTTCCTATGGAGCGTTGAAGATGAAGGTTGTCACATGCACTTTGTCGAGTGGAGACAAGTTCAAAAGAGAAAGAACCAAGGAGGCCTAGGGATAGGCAATGTGATTGTCAAGAATAGAGCGCTAGTAGGAAAATGGCTTTGGAGGTTCCCAAAGGAGCAAGATAAACTTTGGGGATGAGTAATTAGAAGCAGACATGGCCTAAACGTGAATAAAAGAGATGCTAGCATTCAGAGAGGTGCAACCTTTAAAAGTCCATGGAAATTCAAACATTCCCTTCATCAGTACTACGATCCTATCATCCAGCTAAAGATAGGGAGAGGTGATTCTATTAGGTTTTGGGAGGATGCATGGTGGGTACTAAGGTATTTTTAGATCTCTTTCCTAGACTATACAAATGTCATCAGGTCAAAACCACCCTATTTCATTTTTCTTTAACTCCACGTCAATCAATGCGGAGGATCGGTGGGTGCTTCATTTGCAGTCGTCTGGGGGTCCAAGGTATTGGGAGGAAGAGGAAGCCTTTCAAAGTTTGTTAAGAGAACATGCATCGGAGGCTAGAGAAGACAAAATAGTGTGGATTGAGGAGAGGTTCAGAGAGTTCTCTTTTAAATCATTTTTTTCTTATCTACTGTCGGATCCTTTCGCTCAGCCTTCCCCAATCTTAAAGGAGATTGGAAGACTCTTGTTCCTTCCAAAGTCAAGTTTTTGGCTTGGGTGGTGGTTAGGAAGAAGGTAAATACAAGAGATATGCCTCAGAAGAGGTTTTTTTGGTTATTCGTTGTCTCCTTCGTGTTGTTTTTTACGCAAAAAAACAAGGAAGTCAGCATATCATGTTTTTTTGCATTGTCCGATAGCTTCCTTCGTTTGGGGAAACTGGAGTGAGCAATTCCCTTTCCCCCCCAAAAGTCCTGCAACAAGAGCCGTTGGGA
The DNA here is from genome assembly GCA_030144865.1 of Tinospora cordifolia. Taxonomy (NCBI): domain Eukaryota; kingdom Viridiplantae; phylum Streptophyta; class Magnoliopsida; order Ranunculales; family Menispermaceae; genus Tinospora; species Tinospora cordifolia. The sequence continues at coordinate 14,059 of JAJIYU010006219.1, read as the reverse complement.
TGTGTTCGCCCTTATTGGGAGGATGCTGACAAGGGCTCATTGGGTGGCCGCTGACCTAGCATTGTTGTGGTGTTTATGGAAGAAGAGAAATGCTCGGATCTTTGATGATAAGTTTCGTTCTCCGATAGAAATTTGGGAAGAGTCTCAGACCCTTGCCTCTTTTTGAATTAATAATTGTTCCCTTTCGAAAGGCTATTCTATGTCAGAAAGGGTGAGAAGATGGGACAACATCTTGTAAATGGAGGGGCAAGGTGTCTATTGGAATGTTTTCTTTTTTGGGGCAGAGGTTTCCCCTCTTTGTATTCATTTTTTGATCTCAATATGAATAAAATAACCCGTTTCCAATAAAAATAAATAAAGAAAATGTTAATGGATATAATTAGAAAAGAACGTACTCAAATAGGAGTAATGTTTTAATTACAAACAAAAAGTTTGTCCTCATTTTTTTGGGATTAAAGTGGTCAACAATACAATAGGCAATCCATATGTTAGGAACTCTCCTGCTGAATGTGCACGCGCGCACACACCAAGCCCCAATTCATGGTTTGAAAAATTAGGTGAATTTCATCAAAATTAGCTTAATTAGCTCGATATTTTATTATTATTATTTTTTGAGCAGAAACTAAAAGATTATTTTATATTAATAAAAGTTTAAGTACATTGTCGATTGAGAAATCCAACAAGAAAGCAAAACACAAAGATTACAATGATTGTAGAAGGTTTCCCCCATTCCCCAAAAGATAATCCCAGAGAGAGTTTAGAATTAGAGATCCATGAGGCAAACAAAGTGTTGGATCTCTCTCAAATCATGTGGATTTCTCTTTTCTTCTCCTTGAACATCCTAGAGTTTCTTTCCTCCCACACCGTATACCAAATTGCTGCCATAAGAACTCTTCAGTATTTTCTTATTCTAGACAGATTTCCACATGTCTTATTCTAGCTCGATATTTTATTTAAACGAACCAAAGTTACAATTTTAAGGAAAAAAAAAATCAAAAATTGGTGAAAAATTCAAGAAATTGTTAGCTTTGGCGATGTTTTGGAAAAAGAACGCCATTTTGAACTTGATAACACAAGGCAAACTAGGTATGTTGATTAAAGCCACACCATCCTGTAGACTCTGTCTTGAATACGAAAATGAAGCACATCAAGGTCTAGAAACCAAGTAATTGGCAAACTCTATTTGTCGAGGAATATTTGCACCCAAAAGTTTATAGGATTGATTTTGATATGGAGGCTAGAAGATGGCTCCGACAGCTTCTTCCCAATGCAAGCAGGGTGGCAAGAAATGGAGGCTTCAAGAAGATTCGGAGAGGTACAAACTTCATTTTGGTGGTAAAAACCTTCACTAACAGGAGGGGTAGCTTCATGAGATTAACAAAAATTGAGAAAGGGACGCAAAAATTGATTTTTGTTCAAGAGGAAGGAAGGAACAAAAAGTGGGAAGGATTGAAGTGGGAATTGGATGCATGTTTACATCCTGGAGGAGTGACAGGATGGAAAAATGTAGCAAGGGGAAGCGAGGAAGAAGAACGAAGTACAAACAACAACAACAACAACAACAAGAACAACGACAGGAGGAAATAAGACAGTTAGTGAACACCAAAATTGGGATGTAGGACGGAACAAGGCAGCCGAGAGTGTAAGACGCGATTTGGGTAGAAAAAATTTTGTTGCTAAGCAACAGAGCAACAGGAAGAGTGCCCAAAAAGGAACGTAGTTGGTCCTTTGCAGGTTCATTGATGAGGTGAGATGGAATGCAATTGAACAAGAAGTATCAAACCAATTAAATTTCGAATGCAGACTTACTCCAATATGTGGTGATTGAGCCCTATGCAAATGCCCTGATGAGGCCGTATGGAATGTATTGAAAAAAAGGGAAGCTGAAATCGGCCTTGAACAGTTGTAGAATGGGAGAAAGAGATGCAGTGGAAGAACAGATTCTTTTATTGTAGTGATGATTAAAGGGATCCCTATTGAGGAATGAACGCAACACACCTTCAATCTAATTGCAGAAAGTTGTGGAGGCTTGTTGACTTTGGACTCGCAAACAAGGGAGGGTTATTTGTATGAGACGATTTACATGAAGGTCAAAGGATGGTCCAGTGGTCTATTGCCGGAAAAGATGGAAATACAGAAAGCAACTAATTTGTTTTTTGTAAGGTTATGTAGAGTCCATCAAGAAGTAACTACTCCAAGGGTAGGTTAGCATTTTGAAGAAACGCTACGAATTGGAAATAGTTCTACACACAAAACACGAAGACGGGATATGGTGGACGATGCTTACTGGAGTACAGGAGCTTCATCGTCCGAGAGAGACAGAGCATCGCAAATGGAGACGTGCTGCAAGCCATGCCAGTGTCGGTGAAGAAGTTGGTAGTTGTGACTACGCATGAGTGGATGTACAGCCAGAGGGTGGAAGCATACGACGAAGATGTAGGAGGTAGTTTCATTGGAAGGAACAGCGCAGATGGCAGACCTTCCTTTCTGGGAGAAGCAGTTGGTAGCGATTTGAATGGTCAGGGGCAAGTTGCTATAAATGGAAATAGAAAGGGAAAGATGAGACAAGAGGAGAGTGGGTGTGCTTTTTCAAGAAGGATCGTGACTAAATAGGATGATGATGGAAATGGGTTCATGGGCCGAAAAAATACATAGGCCCAGAGAGAAATGAAAGTCCAGAATGATGTAGTTCGAACCGAATAGTGGCTGGCCCTTGCACTAGTCTACTGAGATTTTGTAGTTCAGGCTGGAGAAGATGGGCCAGTCCATGCGGGCCCAATTGGCACACAACAAAGTTGGGCGGCTCTTTTGAAGGAGGCAGAAGCCCATTCGTGTTTGCAGGAATTTCAGCATGGGCAGAATTTGGAGGACGGCCCGGATGCTCTAAGGGAAGGGACCCAACAGCAAGTGCAATGTGCAAGGAGAGTTCAAAAGGGAAGAGAAATCAGTTGCAGTAAAGGGAAAGAATCATAGTTTCATGGTGTTGTTCAAGTTTATTCCAGGCGGAAGAAATAGATAATCCATTTTCGGCACGCTACGCAGTGTGGATTGAAAGGAAAGATGAAGAACAGGACTAACAAAGATAGAAAAAAGTCTCCAATAGTCCTAAGTTTAGAAGAAGTAGATGGTGCCTCAGAGGAAGACCAATGGCTACATCATTGTGAGGGTGACTCTTCTAGTTATTGCAGCAACACTTCGGATGGTCAAGAACAGATGGAAGGTGCTAACATGGACAGCAATGTGGAACTTTAAGAGGGCATCTAAATGACGAAGATGATGTTCTCGAAGGACTAATCAATCTTTTAGATGAATCTCCGAGCACAATATCCCTGTCTATGGTTCCTAACTCTGATGCAGAAGTTAATGGCAAGCATAGCGCGAGTTCGGGAAGTACAAGAAGGGCAATCGAGGCTATAGAGAGAGAGGAAGTGGAGGAAGTGGAGGAAGTCTTGCAGAAAATTAATGTGTTGCTGCTCAAATTAGAGAGAGGGAAGGAGATAGTAGAGGAGGAAGAGGAGGGCAAGGTTGGAGAAACCTTGTGGTAGGGTTCGGTTTCTTGTGGGAGTTTATTGTTACTAATGAAGATTCTTTCTTGGAATATTCGTGGCTGTGGGTCGAGGGATAAAGGAGATTGATTAAACAACTTATATGCAATCAAAACACTGATATTGTGATTCTCCAAGAGGTGAAGAGAAGTTTGATAGGCAGGGATGTGATAGCGGACCTTTGGCAATTTAGGTTCAAAGATTGGGTTTAATTGCCAGCAGATGGGACAACAGGAAGTTTGTTAGTGGTATGAGAAACAAGAATGTGTTTAGTGATTGAGGAGTTAATTGGGCATTTCACGGTCTCGGGCAAAGTTAAATAGCTCGACAGGACGAAATGGCGGACAACTAGGGTTTATGGCCCTGTGGCAAAAAAAGGGTGTGATCTCTTCTGGGATGAGTTGGGTGCTTTGAGTGTTTTATGTGGAGATCGTTGGTGTATGGCGGAGGACTTTAATGTAGTTCAATTCGCATCGGAGAAAAATAATGGGCGGCATACTCGAAGTATGAAGGACTTTGATGAGATGATAGGGGAGTTGGGCTTACGTGATCCTCCTCTCGTAAATGGTAACTATACTTGGTCAAATTTCCGACAGGATCCAATTTGTCGTCGCCTCGATTGCTTCTTATTTAGCAAAGGATGGGGTAACTTATACCCATATTGTCGTCAAGAAGTGGGAGGTCATCTTGTGTCCGATCATTGGCCCATTATGCTCAATACTTCCAAACCTAGATGGGGTCTAGGACCAAAATGGTTCAATGGGAGATTGGCTTTTCATCTGAAGTTTGAGGAAAGGATTCAAGATTGTTGGAATTTTAATGTTTGTGCGCATTGGGAGGGGTAAAAAGTCATGCAAAAACTCCAAGCGGTCAAGACTGCGTGCCATGATTGGGGAATGCAAACAACGGGGGAAGAGGAAAACAAAAGAAGAATGTTAGAAAGGAGCATAGGGATTCTTGATCGGTTAGAAGGAAGTAGTGAATGGGATGAGGCGAAGAGAAAGGAAAGATGGGAGAAGAAAGGGGAACTGTGGAAATTGAACAAGGGATTGGAGAGAGGAGAATGGTTGAAGTCCCGAGTTAGATGGCTTAAGGAGGGGGATGCAAACTCAAAATTCTTCCACCAAATTTTAAGTAGGTGGAAAGTTGCAAACACAATTGCAAGATTAGAGGGGGATAAGGGCAACATGATAGTAGACAAGGGTCGCATTGAAGACGCTATTCTAGCCCATTTTACTAAGGTGTATGGTAAGAAACATAATCAGGTTTGGGAGTAGAAGGCTTACATTGGAATCGTATCGGAACGGCGGATAGTAGTAGATTAGAAGATCCTTTTTCTAAAGAAGTGGTTCGAGAGGTTGTATTCAAGTGTGAAGGAACTAAGTCCCCCCGATCCTGATGGCTTTACTATGGTCTTTTATCAGCAGTATTGGGACATAGTGAAAGAAGATATCATGATGGTGATGAAAGATTTCACGGATTGGGTGCGGTGAAACAGGTGCACTAATGAGACATATATATGTTTGATCCCGAAGAAGAATGCAGCAAGGATGGTCAAAGATTTTAGACCAATTAGCCTCACCACTAGCTTGTACAAGATCATTGCTAAAGTTCTGGCAATAGGATCAAGGGGTTCATGAATAGGACAATCTCAGAAAATCAGTTTGCCTTTGTCAAGGGACAAGAAATTATAGATGCAATTTTAGTGGTCAATGAAATAGTGGAAGAATATAAAGTGAAGAGCAAAAAAGGCATAGTGGTGAAAGTGGACTTTGAGAAAGCATACGATACGATTGATTGAGATTTCCTTGATTTATTAAAGAAAAAGGGGTTTGGATAGAAATGGAGGGATTAGATCAAAGGATGCTTAAAATTTGTTTCTTATTCAATCTTTATTAATGGTAGGTCGAGGGAAAAAATTAGAGCGGCAAAAGGATTAAGACAAGGTGATCCTCTGTCTCCTTTTCAGTTTACCCTAGTAGCAGATGTGTTGGGTCGTTTGCTAGACAAAGGAATGGAAAGCGAAATAGTGAGGGGTTTGGTGATCGGGCAAGACAGGGTAGAGGTCTCGCATTTGCGGTTGGCCGATGATACCATCCTTCTTGTGGAAAGGGAAGGAGAAAATGTGGAACATACATTTAGAATAGTTCGGTGATTTTGTTGGATATCGAGATTAAGAATTAATATGGCTAAAACTTGTGTTGTGAATAGCCACAACGGAAGAATGGTTAGCAAGGGTTGCTCGGAGGATGGGTAGTGAACAAGGGGGACGGCCGCTGAAGAACTTAGGAATGCCCCTAGGAGGGAGACCAGGATCTTAGAGTTTTTGGGAGCCAATGGTTAGTAAGTGGTTAAAAGATTGGAGGGATGGAAGAGGGCATTTCTTTCAAAGGGAGGAGGAGGCTCACATTGATAAAATCAGTCCTAGACACCTTGCCCACTTATTTTCTATCTATCTTCAAGATTCCCAAGAAAAGCTACCGACATAGAGAAGTTGATGAGAGATTTTCTGTGGGGGCGAGGGCGGAAGGTCATGCTGTGCAATTAGTGGGATGGGATCAAGTCTAGAAGAGGAAGGATCTAGGAGGACTTGGGATTGAAAATGTATTAACAAGAAATTAAGCATTAGCGGGGAAATGGTTGTGGAGGTTTCCGAGAGAGAAGGACAAGCTGTGGGGAAGAGTGATCAGAATTAGACATGGCTTGGTTATTAATGGGCGGGATGCTAGTATTCAGAGGGGTGCTACCAATAGAAGCCGATGGAAGTTCATTTATTCCTTGCACCAGTATTATGATTTCTTTGTGCGATTGAGGCTAGGAAGAGGAGATACCATCCGATTCTGTGATGATGTATGGTGGGGGGTCAAGACATTCTCCATATTGTGCCCTAGATTGTACACATGATCCAAGGGAAAAATTGCCCAATTTCCTCGTTTATGGAGGTTGGCCCAAATTTGACATCGATTCAATGGAATTTACACTTGCAATCTTCTGGAGGATCGAGGTGTGAAGAAGAGCAGAGTACCATTCATTCTTTGTTGAGGGAGTGTTCCTATCAGGATAAGGAGAACAAGATTGTTTGGCTTATGGACAGTACTGGGGATTTTTCTTCAAAATCCTTCTTTTCACCTTTACTTGAGGACCCAACATGCCCCCCTTCCCCTATGTTGGGGGCCATTTGAAGAGCTCTTGTTCCGTCTAAAGTAAAGATACTAGCTTGGGAGGTTTCCAAGGGGAAGGTCAAAACGAAGGACATAATCCAAAAGAGATTTTCGAGTTACTACTTCTCTCCTCATTGCTGTGTGTTGTGTAGACAGCATGGGGAATGTGTCGATCATTTGTTTTTGGGATGTACATATGTTGTTTATGTGTGGAAAAGGTAGAAAAGTCATTTCCCTATCTTTTCGGAGCTCTTTGATCAGGATCCTTCGCATGTGGTGTGTCCTTGGTAAAAGGAAACTAATAAGTGTTGGAGAGGGCAGTGGGAGGTGGCTAGCCTGGCAATGGCGTGGAGTATTTGGAAAACGAGAAATGTAATGATTTTTGAAGATAAATATTATTGTCCTAGTGAATTGTGGGAGGAATCTCAAACTCTTGCCTCGTTCTGGATTAGTAACAATCCTCTTTCCTTGGGGATACTATGTCTGATTTCCTTAGAGGGTGGGGAAATGTTTTGTAGTGTTTCTTGCCTCGTTCTGGATTAGTAATGATCCTTCACATGAGAACGATTAGAGTTTCTTAAGCTTCAAGTTAAATTGTGACACATATATTATATTTTAATATATGTGTCAATATATAACATATTTTTCATATAACTTTATGCTAACTTTAATACAAACCGAATTGTGGATAAGTCTATTTGTATGTTTGCAGTTTGGGTTTCTTCTTCTAAGTTAGGCCTATGGTACTCTTTTGGGTTATGGCTACTCAACTGGGCCAACATTTTGTACTCTCTTTTGTAAATGCCTCGGGCATTGGACATCTCGTCCCTCTTCTTTATAATATATTATAATATGTTGGTTTTGTTAAAGAAAATGATAAGATATTGTATATGGAGACACATATGTTAATATTATGTATTATTCTATATATATATATATATATATATATATATATATACAAATAGATAGATAGATAGCTAGATAGAGAGAGAGAGAGAGAGAGAGAGAGAGATCTTTTAGTTATTATTATTTAACTATGTGATGTGTGATATGCACTAAATATTGTTAATGTTAAAACACATTTCAAACTATTATATTTATACTTTTATATGTCCAAAATATCCATATGAAGTGTTTTTTTTTCATTATTTCTAGTAGTAATTATACATATCTCATTATCTATACAAAAATTCTTTGGACTTCTCTAAGTTAGCAAATTTTACAAAAACTCTCTAAGATTCTTTGAAATTCTTCAAATTAATTCGAGTTTTTCAAGGTCGAAGTTTTGAACCTTGTGCCAATTTCCTTCGAATATTGTACTAGGTCTGCTCTTTGGACTGTGTCATGATTAACTGAACTCACCACGTTGGATGGCTTTGCTTTCAAAACTTACATCAATACAAGACAATAAATATTTTAAATGATGACCCCGTATGGCATAGCTTCTTAATATAAAAAAGAAAAAACAATAAACCAAGTTCTAGAAACATATGACTAATTTTGCAAATACTAGTAATAAGTGACTGAAAGCTTACCTGATGTTCAAAATGAAAAAGGCAACGCGAATATATGGAGCAATCCTTAGAGGCAGAAAGTGAATGGGAGCCGGAGACAAATAAGTAATATACATCAAGAAATCAGCAACCAAAATTAACAAGCCAATGGCCTGAGAAAAAAGAAAAACCATAAGGCATGTCATTGAAAGAACATAAGATATCTGAGTTATTGTGGACTTTAAAAGGAAATCAAGACAATAAACATTTGACCTTCTTAGAAGTATTCCAAAAAAGGCATGAGATAGGATTTCCTCTATTGCCTTCATACTTGTTTACATCTATTCTTAAAAATAAAAAAAATAAAAATAAAAAAACAGAAAGCAACTTAAAGGAGGCGTGTACATTGATGAGTATTAGTGGTATGTCCATGACAAACCTCCATAGTATCAACATGATAACCCCTTAAATATGGACAAATTTCTCCCAACCACGCATCCAGTCTGACAAGGGATTGCCAACAACAATTTATAGTTGCTAACCCAAAACGATGCCAAAGAATTTTACTTTCCCCAAACATCTTCCACTTACCTAGCACAATCATCAAAAAATTCTAGCATTCATTTCCTTCCAAATTGTGCAGATCACAGCCAAACAAACAACATGCTAATGTTCCTTCCACTTGTTGGGAACTCAATCAATGAAAGGAAAGATGGCATACCATACACTCCACATATTTTGAGGACTTGTCACTTCTCTTGTGAGAGATATGGAAGAGATGGTATGCTTACTTTTCTATGCCACATCAAACAAGGTTACATTTGCAAGGAAACTACTACTAAATTTCATTAAGACAATGTGATGAATATTCATTGTGGAAGCAATAATGAAAATACTCAAAAACGAACCCAAATAATTTCTAAGAACTTGAATTTTCAAAAAGAAACGATCTTAATCCCTAAATTTCGTAATTGGAGCTCTTTATATAGATAATTCCATGAAAATGTCTTCAAACCTACCTAAAACACCTAAAAATAAATCTCTTAAATTCATCTATAACATAAAGTGACTTCTTAATCATATTAGAACACTTTCAACATTTCTAAATACACTTAAACACACACAAAAAGCAAATTCTAAACAATATCTAAAACTATTACTAAAATTTAACTTCACCAAAATAATTTTTTCCCAAAATAAACTAAAATAAATTACAAAAACATAATTTATTATTTATTTTAGAATATTATTTAATTTTATTAATTTAGGATTTAAATTAATTTTTTTCAACTCCTCAAAAAAAAAAAAAAGAGAAAATTTACAAACACCCGCTATAACACCTTGATCACCACCTACACGCTTAGAGGGATTGGGTATCTAGGTGTTGCCAAGGCCTCTCGACAACACTGATTATACATTTTTTCCCCTTGTTGGAAAGAATTCATCCTCAAAATCAAATTACCACTAAAAAAAAAATCATTCTAGATGATGTCACATAGTAAAAAACTTTAGAGTCTAGATTGAGGAGTGTTTGAATCTCTCTCATCTTAGCGGTTTGCCCTTGTTGGAAAGAATTCATCCTCAAAATCAAATTACCACTAAAAAAAATAATCAGTCTAGATGTCACACAGTAAAAACTTTAGATGCGTGAAGATAGCTAAATAATTGTACCCTAGATTGAGGAGTGTTTGAATCTCTCTCATCTTAGGGGTTTGTCCTAACAATTAAGGAGGCAGCCATGGTTGCAAATTTGGCAACTGTTTGGGGGTTTTAGCTGGAACAAAACAAAAGGTTATTCTTGGGTTTGGCTAGGGATCTTGAGCATTCCTAGGATGCTACAAACTTGTTTGCAAGTTCTTGAGTGTTTTTCTCCAAGTATAACATCTGTTTTTCCTTTCAGATTGGCTTTTTGGGGGATATGTGCTTAACTATGAGGCCTATGTTTTGTGATTTCAGTTCGAGGTGTATGTATTTCTCCCTCACTTGTATATAATGCTCTATTTTCAAATTTAATAAAATTTCTTGCTTATTCTCAAAAACGAAAATAATTGTACCTTCGAAGAAGATGTGCTAAACTCGAATGTAGTTACCAGAAGTGGAACCACCTTATATGGGACTATGCCGAAAATAAATATTTTCTTATCTATAAATTGCCAATCTGTTAATTCAATGGGTTGGAGATCCAACATGAAAACTCTTTTGATTGGTAAACCAGTTCTCAAATCCTTATTTTCTGATCCACAAATTGTTCTCTTTAACTTTTGGAGCCAAGGATAACTGTCAATCAACAAACAACATTCCCTTCCCTGGTCACCAACAAGGGACTCTTCCTCAAATTCATCACCATATTCATCAAATATGGGTGGATTATGAAAAGGATTTTCTTCTTCAATCGATTCATCTATAACAAGGTTGTGGGGCAAGCAAGTCCCTACAGTTGCATCAATCTCTACGATCTAGATCAACCACACAAGATTGGTAGCAATTGAATCCCTGCCCCAAACTGTGGAGTAAACCAGCAAGATTGCCATGATAACCCACAATTTTCTCCCTATTTTGGGCAACAACTCGTTCTTTATGTTGTAGTTACAACAACATCAAGCGTAAAACACCATTTAGAAGTTAATTCACAATTTTGGCATTATTGGTGATCGATTCTGCAAGTTGATTGACCCTGATTTGACTGCACCTCTCTTCTTTGGCGCCAATGACGGGAAAAAAGAAGAAGGAAAAATAAAGCAAGATTAAACTTCTGTAATCTCGATTTGAGGTAGATTTTTCATGCAAGCAAGAACAAATAATAGTCAAAAATAAACCAAAAATAATTATTTTGAAATAGAATATTCCAAAAATAATAATAATCTTCATCCCTAAATGTTGTAATTGAAACTCCATATGCAGATAACTTCCTTAAAAAAACCCTGAAAACTACGTAAAAAAATTACAAATATATTTCCTAACCTATCTATAGCATAAAAGCAACTTCCTAAACCTATTTGAACTCTAGAACACTTTTCAACACTTCAAAATACACAATAAAAATAAAAATGAATTCTAAAAAGTATCTAAAAGGGGTGCAACACGAGGAATTGCCAAGAAGTCACCATCCTAGTACTACTCTTGCCGAAACATTCTTAACTGCAGCGTTTTGATGAGATTTGGGGCATTAGTGCTACTATGATCGCACCTACTAAAATATCTAAAACTAAAAATTATCTAAAATTACCACTAAAATATAACTGTACCAAAATAAAAAAATTTTCCAGAAGATACAGAAAAAACATAAGAACATGCTAAAATAGAGTATACATAAAATAGAGTATACTGTGAATATTCATAGTATTTGCATTATTGATGACATCTAGTTTAATGCAAAGCATCAGATCCACATGTAGAAGAGGCAATGGCTGGAGACTTTACTCTTGGGAACCCCGGGTCATATTGTAACATTACAAGAAATGATTGTCAAAAAAGACCTGCATGATCTATGAGTCAACCACTCACATGCTTGTGAACAGCACAATATTACCCAGAAACATGGATGCAACAACTCATGCACTCTGTCCCCAAAAGAAAAAAAAAATGAACGCGTGGGAATGAAAATGTAAAACATTCAAAACTTCATAATATTGCTGAAAAGAACTCTACAATGCAATTAACAGTTTCCAGTAAATTTATAGTACTAAATGCTATATGGCTTCTGTGGTTTAACTTGCACCACAATCAACATAAAAAAAGAACTGTTTTTCATAAAGATTATCATCTAGATCTAGGATTAAGATTAACAAGAAACCATGATTTTTTTTTCTTTAATTGCAACAGAAGGATTCTACCACATAGCATGTCAAAAAACAACATATTGTTGATTTTGCTTCTGATGCTGATAAAAATTGTCACCATGTCCAAATGCCACAAACCTCAATCTAGCCTATAATACAAGTTACTAAAAAGACCATAAAATAGGAGAAAAAGATAAATAAGTTCGTAATCAATGATTCATGGACAAGGACAAAAAGTTTATATGATTCATATGAATGGATCAAGCTATTGGCATGTGGCTTTTTGGCAATTTGGTCCCTATGGATGTAAAGGAATAAACAGGAGTCTCGGTTCTTAGCTTCTTTTTGGGTTGGGTATTGTAGTAGAGGGTCGAGTAATTTTGTATATGGTTAGGGGAAGCGGGTGGTTGCACTGTACAACCAATTTTTGAATATCTGCATCATGGAACGAAAATTCGACTTCTCCTCAAACTTCGACATTCGAAAATCAGATTTAATTCGAAAAATAAGCATAATTTCTGTTAAAAATGATGAAAACAAATATAAATCAATACATTTTACATATAAAAGTATAAATATAATAGTTGCAAACATGTATTTTAACATTAACAATATTTAATGTCCACCGCACATGTTTTTTTTTTGTTTGAAAAGAAACTAGATATTATATAATACTTAAAAGGTACATCCAGATGAGATATCTGGTACAAAAGATTACATATCTTTACATGGAATTTAGAATTTTCCCCTTGTTACAAAGCCATTCCCCAAAACTATATCCTTTTCCTAATTTCGAGTTGGGAATCCATGTAGCAAAAAGGGCGTTGGATCTTTCCCATATGACTTTGGTTTGCCTTCCTTTATCTTAAAAAATTCTTGCATTTCTTTCCTCCCAAACAGCGTACCAGATAGAGAACAAAACTGTCTTCCAAAATTGTTGAGTCTTCAAAGTAGAGACTACTTCCGGTATTTGAGTAGTATTATCATCTGAGGGAGGAACAAAACTTTTGTGCTTTGTATTCCACCATCTCCATAGCTTCTTCACCACCTTACACTCCCAAAATAGATGTTGCATTGTCTCAGCCGCTTCCCTGCACATCACACAAATTGAAGGATTTAGGTGACATTTAGAAAAATGCTTTTGGATATTCTCATTTGTGTTTAGCTTCCTCAAGCATATAATCCATGCGAGGATTCGGGCCTTTGTAGGAGCTTTAGTTTTCCAAATAAAATCTGTTGGAAGATAAGGCACTTGACCGTCTTCCTCATTTAATAATTCTAGAAAAGAGCTAACAGAAAAAATTTTGTTTGTTTCTCTTATCCATTGTGGCCGATCTGCTGCATCATTTCTTTCCAGCTGAAAACCATAAAGTGCTGTTAATATGCCTTCCATTTCTTCTCAAATGATTTCTCCCTTCTTCTAGATTGTTGAATCTAAAATCAACAACTGTTCTCGCTTGCTTATTAGATAATCTGTAGATATTAGGAAACTGTTCCTTAAGACTTGCATTACCACACCATATATCCTCCCAAAAAACGATGGATTCTCCGTTTCCTACCATCCATCGGATGTGTTTTCTAAATTTGTTGTAGATATTATGGATGTCTTTCCATGGGGATCGATGGCTGCAATTACTTTTAATTCCAGCTTCCTTATCTTGAGCTTTGGATCCATGAATACTTTTTATTACTGTAACCCACAAAGCCATGGGGTTCATTTGGAGCCTCCATAACCACTTACCTCTAAGAGCAATATTTCTTCTCTTCAGCCCGCCTATTCCCAATCCTCATTTATTAATACTTTTGCAAACTTGAACCCAGTTGACTAGGTTACATCTTCTAAGGTCTTCATTATTGTTCCATAGGAAGTCTCTCATGATCTTTTCAATAGTGGCTGCAACCTTTTTAGGTATCCTAAAGATCGACATATAGTACGTTGGAATGGCCTCCAAAACTGTTTTTATTAACAACAATCTACCTCCTCTTGAGAGAAGAGCTTTCTTCCATCCTGCCATTCTTGTTCTTGCTGTTTGAATAACTGGATCCCAAAAATCCATTCTGTTCGGATTTCCCCCTAATGG
>JAJIYU010006218.1:0-21000 GCA_030144865.1 Tinospora cordifolia | reverse complement strand
TTTAATTTCTATGTAAGGGCATATTGCCCAAGTTTTAAGACTTCCGCTGTAATAATTTTTTTAATCAAATTATGTACTCAATTTTATTTAATTAATTGAGTTTATGAATTTTAGTTATTTATTTTATTATTTCCTTATCAAATTCCTAAATTTAAGTCATGTACTGTTAAATACGATCAAGGCATGAAATAATTGAAATAGAAAGAAACTCAAGTGTGTGTCACTTGTAAAGTAACATCGGTCGTTTGGTTTAGACCACTGCCATGAAAATGGTGGTCGTGTCCAATGCTTAAATATACGGGGGTTGGGGTGTTACAACAGAGTCCTCCATGAAGAGCCTCATATGGAGCCATCTTAATACTTGCCTGATAACTATTATTATAGGCGAACTCTACAACGTGCAGGTAGTTATTCTAGTTTCCTTTAAAATCGAGGACAAAAGAACTTAACATGTCCTCTAAGGTCTGGATAACTCTCTCAGACTGCCCATTTGTCTGAGGGTGAAAAACAGTGCTCATTGTGAGTTTAGTGCCCAACTCTTTTTGTAAACTTTGACATAATTGAGAAGTGAAGCGAAAGTCTCAGTTAGATACTATTGTTTTTGGCACACCATGCAGCCTGACTTAGTATGTAGATTTGATTGGCAAGAAATGATTCACTTTAATGAGACAATCCACAATCATCCAAATAGTGTCTTCTCCTTTCTGGTTCTTGGGCAAACCATTGACAAAGGCCATGGCAATGTTATCTCACTTACATTCAGGTATAGGGAGTAATTGTAACATTCTAGAGGGTTTTTGGTATTATGTTTTTACTAGTTCACAAATTAATCATTTAGAGACATGCTGAGGCACATTTTTCTTCATTCCTCTCTGCCAGTAAGTCTTTCTATAGTTTTGGTATATCTTATCGCCACCTAGATCCATTGTGTACTTCATTTGATGAGCCTCATCCACTATGGTTTCCTTACTCTGCCCATTCTGAGGTACACAAATCCTTTCCCCAATTCTTAGGATATTCTTGGCATCTAACCTGAAGTTAGCATGCTTTCCCTATGTAACTCCTTCAATCAGACTAGTTAGCCATTTGTCTTGCTTTCGCTCATCCCTAATCTGTTGCACAAGATCCCGTTGGCAAGACATGGTGTAAAGTTAGGCTTGTTTTTCATTTAGAGTCACACCTAGCCTAAAGTCTTCAATCAGTTGGTACATCTGGCCTTTCTCTTCCTCTTGTTTGTTGAACTTTCTACAGAAGGCATCTGCTATCACATTATCATTCCTTAGATGGTAGTATAGTTGAAAATCATAGTCTTTCAAGAACTTTATCCATCTCTGTTGCTGAAGGTTCAACTCCTTCTTTGTGTAAATGTATTTCAAGCTCTTGTGCTCTAAAAACAGATCAAATTTCTCACCATAAAGATAATGTCTCCAAATCTTTAAGGCAAACACAATGGTTGCCAACTCTAGGTTGTGTGTAAGGTAATTTTGTCATGGACCTTCAGTTGTCGTGAAGCATAAGTAACTACTTTCCTTTCTTGCATCAATACTACTCCCAATCCAGTTAGTGAAGCATTCGCACACATGACATAAGTGACTCCATGGGTAGGAGTGACTAAGATAGGGGCCAAAGTCAATCATCTTTTTAGTTCTCGAAATGATTGTTCACACTTCTCATCCCGAGTGAATTTGATGCCTTTCCTGGTTAACTTGGTCATAGGTTCTACTAGTTTGGAGTACCTAAAAAACTCCTGATCTCTATAACTACTTTTGGTTGTTTCCAATCCATGACAGCTTCCAGCTTCTCTAGATCTATAGAGATGCCTTCTGCTAATACTAAGTGACTAAAGAACTTGACCGTCTTCATCCAAAATTCACACTTGCTAAATTTGGCATATGATTGGTGTCTTTTAAGGGTCTCCAACGATATTTGTAAGTGATCTTATAGTAAATCAAGATGTCATCTACGAATACTACGACAAACTAGTCAAGGTATTGTCCAAACGCTCGATTCATCAAATCCATGAGGGCCATTGTGGCATTGGTTAAACCAAAGGGCATCATGGTGAACTCAAAATGTTCGTATCTCATTCTAAAGGTTGTCTTGTATACGTCGGACTCCTTGATTCTCGATTGATGATAACCCAACTTAAGATCAATCTTCAAGAAATGAGTGGCTCCTCCCACTTGATTAAACATGTCATCAATCCTCGGCAAAGGGTACTTATTCTTCACTATAGCTTGGTTTAGCTTCTAGTAGTCAACACATAGTCTTATAGAACTGTTTTTCTTCTTTACAAAAAAGTATAGAAGATCCCTAGGGTGATTCACTCGGTCTAATAAATCCTTTATCCCTGAGTTTGTCTAGTTGAGATTTCAACACGATCAATTCTATTAGAACCACGCTATAAGGAGGTATGGCTATACGGTTGGTTCCAGGGTCAAGTTCAATCTTGAACTCTAATTCTCTAGCAGGTATTAATCCAGGTAAGTCGTCTGCGAACACATCCCCATACGCAATAACCACTGCTAGGTCTTGGATTATCTTTAGTTCAATAAGTTCTTCTTTAGAGAGCTCCTCAAACTCATTATTCTACCTTAAGCAATTTAGCATGGCTATGGTTGGACTTCTTGGTAGTTTTTGCATATCTCCATTGATTTTATAGGTCTCCCCTGAAGGTAAGTTTATAGTTACTCATCTCTTAGAAAAATCTATCTGGGTTTGGTACTGATCTAACCAATCCATCCTCAAAGTTACATCATTACCATAAAAGGGTAAAACACATAGATTAACTGTTATGAGTTTATCCCTAAATCTTAGGTTACAACTACACATTCTTATTGAGATAGCAGTGGTCCCTATTGGTGTGGACACATTCAAAGTTATGGGTACTATTTTTGTCACAAGTTGCAACATGTCAGCTAGTTCTTCAAAGATAAAAGCCTTAGAGGCACCCGAGTCACAAAACAGTTTCACAGCAACATTAAACAATAAAAATGTACCTTCTATTATAGGGACCTGGTCTTTCTGGGTCTCAACAACAAACATTCTGGCCTGGTTCTGCCCATGACCCTGGTTATGCCCCTAATTAGCATTTTGCTAATGTTACCTCCCCTGAAGACAACCATTTTAACCTCTTCCCTATGGCGATTGTTGCTGAGGAGCCTAAGCAAGTGTAGTCGGGCAATTCTTAGCAATATAACCCTTCTATCTACACCTATAGCACAGTCCTTACTTCATGGCCTGTTCCTTAGACTCGTTTTTGGTCTACCCCTATTTTTGTGGTGTTTTCCCACCACTCTTGCTTTTCTTGTGAGCCCCTTGGTCTCTTTCATTCTCAGGCCTCTTATTCTTTCCCTCAACCTTTGTTCTAGGTTGAGCTCTTGTTCTAATGTTAGACCCTTTTTCTAAGACATATTTGTACATCTTTAGGCCTAGAGTCTTTATTATCTTCTGGATCTCCATCTTGAGACCCTGTACAAAATAATTGGCCTTCATTCTCTCTTCCCTTATGAGCTTTGGCTAGAATTAGGCCAGTTTAGTGAACTATTTTTCATACTCTATTATAGTCAGTTCTCTTTGATTCAGCCAAACAAAATGTTCCTATAGTTTACTTAATGTTGCTTCAGGAAAAAACTTTTCATAGAAAACCTTCGTAAACTTTTCCTAGCTCATTTCTTCAACATTTGTGTTAAGGTCCATTTTCATCATATGGCACCAACTTCTGGACGGTCCCTTGAAGTGGTGTGTGGCCAATGCCACTTATCTAGATCCAATTACCTTCAACAGATTCAGATATTCTTCCATCTATTGATACTAATGCTCCGTTGTGATATAATCAGTTGATACTAATGCTCCATTAAAATCTTCCTCTATTTCTCGTTATCCAAATCCTCCTAAGCCCTCTGACGTTCGGGAGATTAGGCCACAGGTGTTGGCTGCTTGTAATACCCCAAAAGTCTATAAGACCTCCACATAACTAGTGAACCATTAAAATAAAAATAATTTATTAAATAAATAGGAAAATAACAAGACACTTACAAATTACGTAGAATAAGTCCAAATGAACCTAAATAAATATAAAAATGAAATAAATTTGAAAAACATGTGAAATGGCAAAAAAAAAGACACAAAATGCCAAAATTCTACTAGTTACTGTAGTAAATGGAAGTGATGACCATGGTGATCGCGAACAAACACAAAAAATGGACAGAAGCACATTGCCCTAGTTACCGCGATAATTATATAGTGACCGCGGTAATCATGGGAGAAAAAACCCAGAAACGAGCAATTACATCGGCCTAATTACCGCAGTCAGTCCGTAGTAATCCCAATAACCGCAGTAATGCTATAGTAACCGCGGTAATTCCTCAATTTTTATATAAATGAAATGTTGCACAAAAACCCTAGATTTGGATTTTCACATGCTGTGAACTCTCACTAAGCTTTCCAATCTCGTTTCTTGAGTTTTCTTTTGAGTTCTAAGGGTGGTTTGAGCTCCTTCAAGCCATTCTCTACCATTCTTAAGCCTAGATTCGACAAGAGCAACATCAACAAGGGCAGATCGAAGTTGTGGAATAGTTGGAAACATCTTGGGACAAGGTAAATCACGAAACCCAACTTGAGATCTTGCTTTCTTAGCATTTTAAAGCATTTTTCTCATGTGTAAATCATTTTTCTTGAGTTGATATGTGTTTTAAGACTAAGGTCCATGTGTGGAAATGTTAAACACATGTCGCCAATCTTGACGACCACGACAATGCAAAACATTGTTGCGGTAATCCATTGTGTCGCTGTCTTTTCCCTTATTTTCGTTTCGGTTTTGAGTACACTGGGGAACACAAATGTAAAGGGCATAAATGTAGGATTTTGAGCATGCTTTGAATACCTTAGACTCATATTAAATTATTATCAAAAATCTTAGGGATTAAGGGTCTAAATTCATGTGGCGAGGAATGGCAAAGGGGAAGAAGATACACAAAAAAATGTGGGTGTGATTGTCGTACTCCCTATCCTTATTCAAACTTTGAATGTGAAACATGATGTATGCTTAGTTTTAATGAGCACTTAGAAGTATGCTAGGAAAATTTGATTTCATTTTGGTTGGAATGACTTGATGTATGCTCATGATGAATGCTTACTTGTGCTATAACACGCATAAATAGAGATTTATGTGTTGATCTCCATGAATGATTGAATATATCTAACTAGTTTACTTTGAATTGTACATATGAGGACTATGTATGAATTGGAATGGAATGTGCAACCAAAAAAGATTAAATTAAGATTTAATAATTTCACGTACCAGGGCAATGACTGGCCTTTGGGCGTTATCGTGGGTTTCCTACCTGAGCTGACTGTGACAGTTAATTGTGTTTTCGGACAAAGAGTCATTGCAAACTTCCATTTTTAGATTGTGGTCTCGAAAGGTAATCGACCCTCGGGCATTACCGTTGGATTCGCTCTCGGACCACACATGGGGATACTTAGAGCAGGGCTCTTTCGATCTTGTATACAACAAAATAACCAATGTAGTGTTTGAAACACCCTAACGTAATGAAAGTATTTGCATGCCATGTATTTTGGTTTGTACAATGCTAGTGATGTGTAGGGATGATACACTAGGCTCTCGAGCTCACCCCATTATTTCATATTAAGTGACCACTGACATTGTAAGAGTAGACCAACCACGAGAGGCTATCTTTTTGGTCGAAACCTCATTGGGAGGCTGTTACTTTTTTTTTTGGGTTTAACGTTATATCATTTTGTTGTAATAATATTTTTGTATTTAACTTGAACTGGGCTTGTGTGCCCTCTGTCTTTTGAACTGATTTACATGTAAAGTAAATGTTTTGGGACTCAGGCCAATTGGGCTATGTTTATATATTCAGAATTTACTTTAAAAATAATTCTAAAATTATAAATCCATTGCGAAGTGTTTTTATTCGGTTAAATATGCTTTCACTATGGATTTTATAAGTATTTCAAATCATTGCATAAATTTTCTTGATTAGTTTCACCTTATGACAAAAAGATCTGGCATTTCAATGATCATTACATGTTTAAAATTAATTTCATAACCTATTTGAAAGAAAAGTTTTGATGTATGATATAAAAAGAATGAGACAGGTGAGACTGACCCACATGGCTTCTGGTTCTCGGAGAATGACCCGAGTCCGGCGTCTCCCGCCTAATGGGGGCCCCGTCTCCTAGCGCGGCCTGATGTTACACTGTTGAGGTGTGAGATACTGGGAGTCGAGGTGTCACACTGTTGAACTTGGGTGGGTTCAGGTACTTGAGGCTGAGGTACTTCCTGAGGGAGTATCTGTGGTAGAGCCCTCATCAGTTAATCCATAACCCTTTGAGCAACTTCATTCATCATATTCTCCATTTGGGCTTCCATGCCAGCAAGTATTTCCTGGTCCCCCTACTTTATCTTGTCAAAAGTGGTGGATCGGGTAGTACATCTTCTTATTCCAGCCATTGTCTAGAAATCAAGTAGATTGTCAGTATCAAACGTTCATACTGTCAGGACTCTAGATTCATATTTCTAAGTTCTCGATTTGTTCAATGGCCTAATGGTTTGTGCTTCGAGGTCCTTTTTGTTCTTAGGTATAGGATTTGGTTTCATATGACATACATATAAACAAATCA
This sequence comes from Tinospora cordifolia, assembly GCA_030144865.1. Taxonomy (NCBI): domain Eukaryota; kingdom Viridiplantae; phylum Streptophyta; class Magnoliopsida; order Ranunculales; family Menispermaceae; genus Tinospora; species Tinospora cordifolia. The sequence goes on along the minus strand of JAJIYU010006218.1, from coordinate 14,349 downwards.
AGCATGTTTATCAAACAATCATATAATCATACAAATTCATGATAGCATAGCAAAATTTCAGGCTTCCATCTAAGATTGAAGGTTCAAGTATCTCATACCACTCTACCCCTTCCACTTAGACTTTCACTCAAAAAATTGTCACACCCAAACAATTTTACAAATATCTTAATAACTAAGGTTTCTTGAGACCACGATACCTGATCATTCCATACTAGCCAAGCATAGAGAAACAAGTTCTTCCAAAGTTATTGATCATTCGCCAAACATAGTCTGTCATTCTTCGAGTTTAGGTTTCTTCCATAACCCCGAATCCAATGCATCCCATACTACATAGAAACCAAAGATACATAATCTTTCTGATCTCGTGTCTTGACCAAACAATAATTTTGTTCTCACACATTTTTAGTTTCTAACCTATGTCCTAAAGTTTTATGCTTTTGATTCATTGTTCCACCCATGTTTCTACGTAAGGTCACTCCCCTAGACCTAGGCTTCAATCTGGTTTACTTTCGACCTCTGTGGAGTCAAGACAACCCTTTGGTATCTTTTTCGACTTCTAGTCATGTTTTTGTCATAATTTTCTACCTTCTAATTTTCTTTAATAGAAAGTAAGGGTGTTCTTCAACTTGAACCACTCGTACAAGCTTGTGGGACAACCTCCAGATCGTGCAACAAGACCGAAGTCTACTTAGCAACCATGCTCTCTTGGGCAAGTTAACCCACCTCCCTTTTAACGTTTAGCTTTACTCAAGACAAGGCTTACCCACTATCGGCTCAACTTGCAGTCTTTGTATCTAAACAAAACATTTTAAAACATATATCTCCTTGTTGAAAACAATTTTCAATTTCAAAAATAGAAGGTCGGGCATCCTAATTTCAACTCAAAGCATAGGTCAAACCTGGTTGGGTTAATACATTCTAAATCTGATACCACACTTGGTATAAGATTAAACTTTCTAATTGTAGCCCAACAACTAATGTCAAAGCTTGACTTTCTAATTCTTGCTTAGCAATTAATGCATAGGCTCTGATACCATCTTTGTAACACCCCAGCCCCTGAGCTTTCAATTGAACTTAACCATAAGACAGGTCATGTTCATGTTACATTTATAAGTACACAACTTGACATTCTAGTTCTTTTATCCCAAGGCTTGTTCATTTAAGTAACATATACGAAGGCAATTTACACAAAAGATTAAAGAAAACTTTTCAAATTTTTATTGATTTAATAAAATAGAAACAAGTACATAACTTGAATTGAAAACACTACAAGAAAGAGTATATAACTCCAAATTAGAAACTTAAATTTAGCGGAAGTCTTACATTTTGAATATTCAAAATTTGGACTATAAGTCCTTACATTACGATAGAAAATAGAAATTCTCTGTAATACAATGAAAATTTTGTACTTGATGAAATGAAATCTAATGTCTATTCATTGAAATTTGGGGGCAAGATGAAACTGGGCTCAGTTCAGAGCTAAATTTGGTGGGTTCTAGAACCCTCATTTAGTGACCCTTAGGGACCCAAAACAACTTGAAACGAAGCAAGGTGATATGAACTGACCAATTGGACAGCATAGCCAAAAATCAAGACAATTGGTCAAAATTAGGATTTTCATTTGTCAAGTGACTTAAGTGGGTTCTAAATAAAGAAAGTATGTGGAAGGAAAATTACTTTGGGCCAAACTATACCTTAGATTTTTCATTAAGTTCATGTGATTCCAAAACTATAGGTTAAAAACCATAATTCCTTGTAAATAAGGAAATATTAATTTTTATTTGATTTTTGTGAACCCATAAATGCATGACCACCCCTACGCATGTGTAAGTCACATGGGTGGAACACCATAATCATGTACACCCTTATCTTACCCAATTATATGAGATGTAATGCGTTGTTTGGAAACCATGAAGTGTAGTTCCATGCCTATTTGTGACGATTTGATGATTTAGAGAGGTATAGAAAAGTTTGCTATATGGATGAGAACACAAAAGAAAGAAAATAGAAAGTTTCCATGAGCTCAATTAAGAACGGTATCTCATGTTTATTTAAGATCCTAGATTGGAAGTTTGGAACCATGATCATGTGTCCATCAAATTTAGATCATGTAGACACTAATCAACCATGTTGGACGTCCAAGGAAGGAATAACAAAGTTTCCATGTACTATACAATCATGGCACACAAGTAAATGAACTCAATTAGCAAGTTGCCTATGTGTGACACTTAAAAGAATAAAGGAAACAAAATCAACAAGTGATCACATTATCTAAATCATGTCCATAAGATAAAATAGGAAAGTTTTCTATTCAAATGTATGCTCATAAAGAGAAGGAAAGATTCCTAGCTCACAAGATCTCACGAAATTAGAAACTCTCATTTATGCTCCCTCGTGATGCCAAAAATAGGAAAAATCCAAGATATGTTGACATGTACACTTACTAAACTAGATATGCTCACAAAATCTCTTCAAAGAGGACATCTTAATTGATATAGGAACCATTCCAAATCTGATTTTATGATCACACTTAAATAAGAAAGCACATATATGTTCACACATGAATAGAAAGCCTTAATCGTCCCAATTTCCATAAGTTCTTGAAGTTCTGGAAGTTCAATATAGGATTTTATAGCTTTCTTTCATAAGTTCTTGAAATTCTAAAAGTGGTAGATCAAAATAACCTCTGCCAGATTCAACAAGAAACTCAGATTGAGGTGGAAGGGATTTCTAGAACACTATCTTCTTATTTTGAATTCCTAGCATGTTCATGCATGTTTAGTTTAGATTTCAACATGTTTAATATCAATTATCAGCATGTTTAATCATGTTTTATTTTTAGTTTAGCATGTTTTTATGTTCTAATCAATCATGAGAGCATGCCATGTTTAGGATTTATTTTAAACTTTCAAGTATGACATATGATGTTTCTATGATTTCTTCAATGTTTAAAATTCTAAAATTTATATTCTAAATTTTTTTTCATGATTATGTGATTTTGAACATGAGAAAGTTAAAATAAGAACGACGTACTGTCATAGTTACCCGTATGGGTGCTATGGTTATTCTTAACACATGCTTAGAGTATGTGGTTGCAAAATGCAACTAAGGGATACTTGGTACGTGGCATCCAATGAAAAGTAATAAAGAAATGTTTTTTCACCCTAAAAAGGGTTATCTAAATTAAGAACATCAAGGGAGTAGAACCCATTTCAGTCATAACGTCAACTTAAACCAATTTTATGTATGAATCATTTAATGTTTGAAAGTGTGAATTTGGATGTGTTAGAAACTTGAAATAATAAGCTAGTTGTTGATGGATGATCCACTGGGCTGTGTGCTTACCCCTCCTCTTTATTTTTCAAGAAATTGAATCACGAAGACTATGGAAATCTGATAGTAGCTATATTTAGAAAGTTTCTATTTTTGAAAAGTTTCTTTTTTAATGTAAGGGCATGTCGCCCAATTTTGAATAAGACTTCTGCTGAATTTTTATTATAAAATTTTGAGTTATGTACTCTTGATTATGAATTCAATAATGTACTTCTTTATTTTCTTTAATTAATAAAGAGTTAGAAATATTCTTTTTTCCACTTGTAATGCCTTATTGAATTTAAAATTGATCAAATTGGGTGAGGCACTTATGAAAGGTTCAATAAGAGTTAAAATAAAGGAGTCAAGATGCAAGTTGTGTACTTGTAAATATAACATACAACTCGGTCGACCTTGTGTTCAAGTTTGCTAAGAATAAAGTCGCTAAGTCCAGTTGAGTTTCTTTAGGGTTGGGGTGTTACACATTCAAAAACTTGGCATTCTAAATTTCAAGCGTGCTTCATCATGTGTTCAATTTCTTGAAAAGACAAGAAAGAAAGGGTGAGCACATAGCCTAGTGGATTGTTCTAAAACAATTAAGTTACTAATTCAAATCAATAACACATTCAATTTCAAACAATTGCATACATTAAGCGTATGGTTGTGTGTGAGACTAAAAGGGGGTCCAATCCCTTCATGTTCTTATCAAAATACCCCACTTTTGGGTAGAAAAATAATTCATCTTGTTACATTCCTTTGGGATTAGGATCTCATGTCCATTGGGATTAGGATCTCATGTCCATTTTCCAAATGTTTTGGGTTGTACACGTAGACACACACAGTAATGAGACCCATACACTAAGTATATGTAAAGAATACCCATAGTTTTCCTTTGGATCATTTCGACAATACGTGGTTATAAGTTTCAAGTTCTTAGATTTAAATCTTACATTCATGAATCATACATAAGAGAAATAAAATTCAGCATATAAACATTTAAAAGCATGGAAACATCACATAGCACATATCATACTTTTAAAGTAAACCTAAGCGTGGAACTATGCATGACATGATCTCATGAATGCTTAAAAATGCATACATGCTAAAATTAAATTTTAAATCATGAATAATGAAACTAAAATCTGAAAATATGCATGATAAACTGATATTAAAACATGCACGAACATGCTATTAATTCAAACTAGTAAAATAGGAGTTCAAGAAATCTCATCCACCTTAGTTGCTAGTCTATAGAAAATCGGGCAGAGCTTCTCATCTCCCAAAGTCTAGCACTTCAAGCACGCTCAAAAACACTAACCAAAATAAACTTCTTACTTTGAAATACTCAAGAACACAATGGAAATGAGAAGGGATTGCCAAGAAGAGGGCTAGAGCAAGTCAAGAGGGAAGTGCCGAGTCTTGCTTTGGAATGAGGAGAATGAGAGCATTAGGGGGCTTTATATAAAGTTTCATGTGCATTAGGGATGGTTCGGCTTGCTCTCACTCTAGGAAATATTTCCATGTTTAATTGAGACGTTTTGGCAAGAAGATCTTTCCAATTCCCTAAGGTAAGCACGGTTTAGCAAGTATACAAGATATGGTTTCCATTTCATGTATGTGCACAAGATATTTGATTTCCTAATTATGTGTAAGCACAAAAAAGATTTAGAATACTTGCTAATTTAGTTTGGATGTCCAAATGTAATTAGATTTTGTGCTCATAGAAATTTCCTAGTTGGTTTCATTGTTTGGGTATCACACATACATCACAAGGAATTCTTTCCCTTTTGGCATTAAGGCATTGTATGCACATGATTTGGACGGTTTTGATGTTTCCTTTTTAGGGTGAAGATAATCTTGGCTAATGGCAAGCAAGAAATGTTTCCTATCTTCTTGAACATAAAAAATAGGGTGGAATCTCATGAGCAAGGCAACTTTCCTAGTTAAGTCAAGCCATTTTTATTTTTAGAAGTCATGTGAGCAGGGCATGTTTCCTTCTTTATTTTGGGCATCAATTTAGGATTAAGTGTAATACCCTGAAAAATTGTACTAAATGAAATGAAATGATAAATGAAAATCAATTCATTTCTAGAATCCATTAGCAAGTCTAAATTTACCCAAAAACCTCTTAGGGAGTGAAATTTAAGGAAAAGGAACAAAATGAAATGAAATGAACACCTCGAATGGCCTAGCCATCCAAAATTCATTTTATTTGCACAATTAATTGTTCATTTACTTAGTATGCTTCAAAGGAATCTAAATTAGAAAAAAATGAGGAAAAACCCAGCCAATTCAAAGATATGAATTTTTATTAAATTCATATGAACCCAAAAGTGTTAAAATCCTTGCCAAATGAGATATATGAATTTTTATTAAATTCATGTGGACCAAAAAATGTTTAATCACTCATAAACATGTACAATTCACATGGGCGATGATGCTAGCATGAAATGATCATGTACACCACACACCATGCATACACGCAAACTGTCCACGTATTGTTTAAAAACAAGAAGAATGATCTCATGTATACACAAACAATGATCTTGTGCACCCATGACACGCACATTCAAAAAACGTCCCATTTAGTGAGAAACCCTAGCCGTTTTGATCTAACCCACATTGGAAACTTTAAGGATGATCTTGTGTGCCATTAGGTGTGATATGGTAACACCCCAATCCCTATATTCTTTTTTCATTTGGATATAATCATTGTTTTGACAGTGGACTTAACCATATAGGCGGGTTGAGCCGGCATTACATTACAAGTGACTCACAATTGACATTATATTTCAATTATCTTATTATGCCTTGATGCAATTCAAGAGTACTTAACTCAATTTTAGGAATCAAAACAAATAAGGCAATAACACAAGAGATAAAATAAATTCATAAACTTTATTGATTATAATAAAATGGAGTACATAACTCAATCTTAAAATAAAATTATTATAGCAGACTATTCAAAACTTGAGCTATATACCCTTACATTCAAATAAAGAGGCTATCATTATTTTCAATGTCTTCATCCATGTTAAATTTTATAAAAAATAAGAGAGGAAGGGTGAGCACATAGCACAATAGATCATTTTCAAACAACCAATTTTCTAATTTAGACTAAAAACATATCCATAATTCATATATTTGCATATATTAGGCATTTCAAGCAACATTTTGTGTATAGTTGTGACTTAGACCAAAAGGGTTTTCAAAGCCCTTGATGTTCTTAACAAAATATCTGCTTAGAGTGAAAAAGGCATTTTTTAGTTCATTGGACTTTTGGATTTAGGGCCTCTTACCCAACAAAGTATCTTGGTCTTTACACCATGTGAAGTAATCACATGAAAGGAACATTCATAATGACCCACATGTCCATTATGATGGTCCATGATTATTGATCATCATCATCTCATAATTAATCTCATATTCAAGAATTATAGAATAAGGGAAATACATTTCAGAATGTAAACAATGTAAAAGAAAATCAAAGCATAAATCATCCCAAAAACATGCATCATACATTGAAATAAACCTAAACATGGTACTAGGCATGGCATGGATTAATGAATTCTTAAATCATGCTCTTGTATTAAACTAAAACTAAAATTATGATCAAATTTTTGAAATTGAAACATAATTGATTTCTGAAAACTAAACATGTAATGAACATGGTATTAATCTAAAGAAGAAAAAAGGAGGTTTTAGAAATCACTTCCACCTTATGAAGCTTTTCCTCAAAATTTCAGCAGAGGTTCCTTTCTTCAACACTTCTAGCACTTCAAGAGCATTCAAGAACACTCAATCAAACACTAAAAAATACCTCAAGATCACAAGGGGAGGTTTATATAAATTTTCAAGAGCACCTAGGGGGCAACAATTTTGGCAACTTTGATTAGGGTTTCCTCACATGTGATGGCTAGGTTTTTTCACATACACACATAATGGACGGCTAGGGTTTTTGCATAGAGGTTATGATGGTATTTTCTTCTGATTGCACCAAGATTGGAGCATTTTGGGTTTAGGAAATTTTCTTGTTTGTGATTTTTGGTTTCCCCTTTGTGTGTGACAGCTAGGGTTTGGTGTGTGAGCATGGTTCTTCATTTAGATACTTCTAATTAGGGTTGCTCACATATGTGCACAAACACACACATAGACCTATTTTTCCATAATAGGGCATGGTGTACATGATCAAAGTGCGGTGTACATGAGATCATTCTTCATGGTTTCTCATAGGTGTGTTGTACTTGATCATTTGCATGGCACATGAGATCATTCTACATGATTTCAAATAAGGAAAACATCCCATTGAGGTTGAGTAGGGTGAGGGTGTACATGATCATGGTGTTCTACTCATATGGTTTGCACATGTTTAGGGGTGGCCATGCATTTATGGATCCACATGAATTTAATAAAAATTTATATCTCATTATTTACTAAGAATTAAGGACTTTATTATATATTTTTGTGTTCATAATAAACTAATGCACATTTTCAAATCATCATTTGACTATAGTGTTCTTCATTTTATTTACTTTCCTAATTAGACTCCACTGAAGGATATTAAGCAAATGAAACTGTAATTTTTTGCCAATTGAGCTGATTTTCGAAATGTTGTCTAGTTGATTAGTTCATATCATCTCATGTTATTTTGGATCATTTTCGGTTTCTAAGGGTCAATAAATGAGAATTTTGGACCTAGTAAATTTGCCCCTGAAATGAACTCAATTTCATTTCTCACCTAAATTTCATCCAATTAAATTTAAAATTTTCATTTCATTAAGTACAAGATTTTCAAGGTATCATAGATACTGTACACCGAATTCAAGAAAAGAAATTGGCTGGACATCCCACTTTTATCTACATAGGATGTTGCTCAAACAAGAGGCTTAAACTTAGAATAGAAGTTTGAAACCATGATCTTATGTCCACCGAGTAATGATAGTGTGCACCACCCTCACATGAGTTATGTATAAAACCTAGCCGCCACCCTTGTGAGGAAACATGCCAAAATATAAAGATTCCATGAGATTCCTTTTGTCTTGTGCACACCAAGGGAAACATCTAAGAATAGAAGGTTTCCACTTGCACTCTCCATGGTGCCAAAATTAACACCTAGTAAATTATCAAAATGAAGATAAGTGTAGATATGCTAATTTAAAGAGATATAGAAAGATTCCTTCACCTAGATTTGACTAACAAACAAAGAAAAAAAATTAGAAAATAGAAAGTTGCCTCATGCTCACATATGATGCCCAAATTAGTAGGACACCAAAAGGAAAAAAAAATGAAATGTTTCCTTGTTCCATTCTTGTGTAACATCCAAGAAAGGATGCAAATAAGAAAGATTCACTTGCTAATATATTCTAGGAAGTATCCAAACCACAATCCATTTCTAACCATGACCACATCAGAGAAATCATGAAAGAATTCCACAAACTATGACACCAAGAATAGAAAGCTTCTTATGTGACTAAGTGTGATGCCCAAGAAAAGAGGCAAGTGGGAATGTTGTTATAATCACAAAATCTGACCCTACGTGGACGTCCAAAATAGATATTAGAAGCATTCTAAACCCCTTTTGTGATCACACGCATAAAGGAAACCAAATAAGGATCATATCTTGCGAATAGGAACCCCTAATCACCAACTTGCCCAAACCATGCTCAGCATGGGAAATTGGAAAGATACACTTGCCCAAACCATGCACAACTGTCCTCTAGTGTGTAAAGGAAAGTTTCTTTGTGAGCACATGCCAAGCTGTCCCTCTTGCTCATGAAACCTATATAAACCCCCTAGTGCTCTCATTGTCCTCCTCTCGAAGCAAGAGTTGACAAGTCCTCTTTGCTTTCTCTAGCCCTCTTATTGGCAACCCCTTCTCACTTCTGTTGTGTTCTTGAGTGTTTCAAAGTAAGAAGCTTAGTTTATTCAATATTCTTGAGTGTGCTTGGAGTGCTAGACATTTGAGAGAAGCGAACCTCTGCTGCATTTTTTACAAACTAGCAACTAAGGTGGATGTGATTTCTCGAACTCCTATTTTACTAATTTGGATTAATAGCATGTTTATGCACGTTTTAATATCACTCTATCATGCATACCTTCAGATTTCAATTTCATTGTTCATGATTTAAAATTCATTTTCAGCATGTATGCATATTTAAGCATTCATGAGATCATGTCATGCCTAGTTCCATGCTTAGGTTTACTTTAAAAGTTTGATACATGCTATGTGATGTTTCCATGCTTTTAGATGTTTATATGCTGAATTTTATTTCTATTATGTATGATTCTTGAAATTGAGATTTAAATATAAGAACTTAAAATTTAATAACCACGTACTGTCATAGTGATCGAAAGGGATACTATGGGTGTTCTTTACATATACATAGTGTATATGGGGTCATTACTAAATGTAGATGTGTATAGCCCAAAATACTTGGAATATGGACATGAGATCCTAATTCCAATGGAATGTGACAAGATAAATTTTCTTTTCACCCAAAATGGGGTATTTTGATAAGAAGATCAAGGGATTGGACCCCTTTTAGTCTAACATACAACCATACACAAGAAATTATTTGAATCACTTAATGTATGCAAGTGTTTCAAATTGAATGTATTATTGATTGAATTAATGAATTGTTTTTAGATTGATCCACTTGGCTATGTGTTCACCCTTTCCTTCTCATCTTTTCAGGGAATTGAACACATGATGAAGCATGCATGAAATTCAGTTTTAGAAAGTTATTATTGTTTATCTTGATGTAAGGACTAGTGGTCCAAATTTTGAATATTTAAAATGTATGACTTTCGCTAAATTTAAGTTTTAATTTGGAGTTATGTACTCTTTCTTGTAGTATTTTCAATTCAAGTTATGTACTTCCTTTTGTTTTATAAATAATCAAAGTTTGAAAATTTCCTTTTTTTCTCAAATCGCTTTGTCTTGTTGATATGATTAAAGTGGTTGTGTACTCTCAATATTCATTGAAACATGGAAAAAAGGAATAAGAAAGACAAGTTGTGTACTTAAAATTGTAACGGGACCCCGGCCCACCTTGTGATTAGTAAACAATCAAAGTCTCGGGGGTTGGGGTCTTACATCAATAATCTTTCTTTTTCTTGTGTTTCCTCTCTTGTACGTCCAGCCTAATAGAATTATTTCATATTCCCTCTTGTGAGCATGATTTAGACCATAGGACCCCTTTAACATGGTTTATTTTAGGCATCTTTTATTCTTAGACTTTTCCTTTGGTCTGCACATGGCCAGCCCCTTAGCTCATGGAATCTTCTTGATTTTTCCATGTTTCCTCATTAAAACTTTTAATTCTATTACGGTGAGCACAAGAGATGACGGCTAGGGTTAGGGTTTGTGATCATGGGATGTTTTTGTGATTATGGCTAGGTGGTGTACATTATCACACATGGTGGTACACATGGTCAAATTTTTGGGACTTTTAATTGTGATTATTTGAGACATTTTTTGTGTGTAGAGCGTGGTGTATACTATTGTAACACCCCAACCCCTGTATCTTTAAGCATTGAACATGACCACCATTCTCTTGACAGTAGACTAAACCAAACGATGGGTTGGGCCAGTGTTACATTTACAAGTACACAACTTGCATCACTTTCTATTTCGATTATTTCATGCCTTAATTGTATTTAATAGTACATAACTTAAATTTAAGAATTTAATAAGGCAATAGTATAAGAAATAACTGAAATTTATAAACTCAATTAATTAAATAAAATTGAGTACATAATTTGATCTTGAAGAAAAACTATTATAGCGAAAGATTCAAAACTTGGGCAACATGCCCTTACATAGAAATTAAAAACTTTTTAAATAAAAAAAACACCTAACTAATAATCATGGTCTTCATGTAATTCAGTTACCTAAAAAATAGAAGGAAGGGTGAGGACATAGCCCAATGAATCTTTCTAAACATTTAAATTATTATTTCAATTCAAACAAATCAAGCATATCAAAAACTTTTGTACATTAGGCGATTCAAACAAATTTCTTGTTTATGGTTGACATTCGGACTGAAAGAGTTTAATCTCTGTGTTCCACATTGTTGGGAGAGAGAATCACTCTTGGAAACTCAAACCCAATATCTATGAAGTGGCATCACTCTTGGAAATTGTAACACCCCAACCCCCACATTCTTTGAGTGTTGGACATAACCACCATTCTTTGACAGTGGACTTAACCATTTGGCGAGTCGGGCCGGTGTTACTTTACAAGTGACACACACTTGACATTCTATTTTTCAATACCTCATGCCTTAGAATAGATTCAAGAATACAAATATCATTCAATAAAATCAAGGTAATTAAAGATAAAGAAAAATTCAACTTCTTTATTCATAAAAAAGAAAGTACATAACTTCATAATGTAAACTATTATATTGTTGATCTAAAGAAATTCATCACCTCTAAAATAAAATAAAATTTCAGTGGCAAACTTATTCAAAATTGGGCAACATGCCCTTACATTAAAAAGAAACTTTTTTAAAAATAAAAACTTGCTAAAATTCAAATTCCATAATCTTCATAGTTTAATTTCCTGAAAAATAAAGAGGAAGGGGTGAGCGCAAAGCTCAGTGGATCGTTTTCAAACAACCATTTTTCAAATTCAAATCAATAACACATTCATATTTCAAACACTTGCATACATTAGGCGTTTCAAACATCCATTTGTTTAAAGTTGAGATTTTAGACCAAACGGGTTTTGAAGCCCTTGATGTTCTTAACAAAGTACCTCCTTAGAGTGAAATATAGCTTTTCTTAGTTGTAACACCCCAATCCTTACATTCCTTGAGTTTTGGACAAAACCACCATTATTCGACAGTGGACTTAACCATTTGGCGAGTTGGGGCTTGTTACTATACAAGTGACACACACTTGACTTCCTATTTTCCAATACCTCATGCCTTAGAATAAATTTAATAGTACAAATTCACATTTAATAAAATCAAGGCAAGTAAAGGTAAAGAGAAATTCAACTTCTTTATTAATGAAAGAAAGTACAAAATTTTGTAATGTACACTAACATTGTTGATCAAAGAGACTCATAATATCAAAATAAAAATACTAACTTTCAGTGGAAGTCTTAATCAAAATTGGGCAACATGCCCTTACATTAAAAGGAAACTTTCAATAGAATGGAAACTTGCTAAAAGAAAATTATCTAATTTTCATAGCCTTCATTATTTAATTTCCTAAAAAATAAGAGAGGAAAGGGGTGAAAACATAGCTCAGTGGATCTTTATCAAACAACCATTTTTCAAACTCAAAACAATGGCACATCCATAATTCAAACACTTGCATACATTAGGCGTTTCAAACAACCAATTGTTTAAAGTTGTAATTTAGACTAAAAGAGTTTCTCAACCCTTGATGTTCTTCACTAAGTGCCTCCTTAGAGTGAAATGTCGCATCACATAGCTAATTCCATTAGATTTTTGGAGTTTAAGGGAGCTTACCCACCAACCAAGCACTTAGGTCTAAAAAACAATATGGGCATACCATATAAAAAGAACATCCATAGCAACCCACATGTGTACTATGATGGTACGTGGTTATTATCACCATCAACTTTGTTAAATCACATAATCTTGAATCATAAAATAAATTTTAGAACATGAAACTAAAAGAAATAAATTTAGCATATGATCAAACTGAAAATTCAATCATAGAGCACTCAAAATCATGCATCACATATTGAAATAAAACCTAAACATGATACTAGTCATGGCATGATTAATATGCATGCATAAATTCAAATATAAATCAAATCTAAAACTGAATAATATTTTAGAATGCTAGAACTGAAAATGTTTTGATTTTAAAAACATACACACAATGAACATGCTAGAACTTTGAATAAGAAAAAGGGGTGTTTAAGAAATCACTTCCACCTTGTGTTGTTTTCTCCCCAAAGTTGAAGCAATGGTTCCCAAAGCTCAAACACCAAGAAAATCACCCAAAACCAATTCTCAAACCAATGAACTTCTCACACACAAGAGGGAAAAGAAAGTGTGAAGGGGAGCCAAGAAGAGGGCTTAGAGAACAAGATGACAATTCAACTCTTGTTTCTTGGGATGAGATGAATTGTGAGCAAGGGGGGTGCTTATATAGAGTTCAAAAGAGTGGAGAATGGAAAGTTTGGGGTGTCATCTTGTATGAAACTTGCCAATTCTTCAAAATTTCGTGCCCCCCAAGCATAAGAGATTAGCAAGTAATTTTTTGGATTTTTGGGAATTTAGAAACTGATTTTTCATATTTTTGAAGTATTTAATCGGATTATTTCATGTTTTTCGTTTATTATTTTCGGAGCCTCAAATCGAGACCGTTAGATCATCCTCAAATCACGCATTCGTATCTCAGATCGGCGGGTTGCATCAGGGCGGTCAGATCTTCCTCGAGTGCCGCACAGATTCTTGATCAATTGACATCATTCTGTCGGATTTCCTCGAGCACGGTGTTTGTTCGCGATTTCTGAATTACGAATTTGCTCTGGACGGTCGAATCATCCTCGAGACACACATTTTGTGATGAACGAAACTCGTTCTGATCGTTCGATTGTCCTTGATCATTTCTGTCCGTCCAATTTCCTCGATCAGAGTACTCATTCGCGATCATCTCAGAGTGCCTTGATCTGGACCGTTTGATGGACCTCGAGTGACGTATTGGTTTGCGATTGATCAGAGATATCTCAAATCTGGGCCGTTGGATCAAACGTGTTGATTTTAGACCACCAATTTGTGGTGATCTGGTGTTCCAGGGCGTTCGGTGAGCTCTTGATCTAGGCCGTTGGATTGCAGATCGTGAAGATTATTCGATCATGGCCATTGGATGTAGTTTCTATTATCAAAATCAACTTCTAAAGCTTCTAGTATCCGAGTTTTGACAATTATAAACTCCATTCCACTTCCTAATTTGTGTAGATATGGTTTATTGCACATATCCTTCTATTTTGCTAATTTTTTCCTTTTTAATTCTTTATTTTTGTATTTATTAGACATATTATTCCAT
>JAJIYU010006217.1:0-21033 GCA_030144865.1 Tinospora cordifolia | reverse complement strand
GAATTTCAGTTATTTCTTATACTATTGCCTTATTAAATTCTTAATTTTAAGTTATGTGTGGTTAAATATGATCAAGGCATGAAATGACTGAAATAGAAAGTCAAGTGTGCGCCGCTTGTAATGTAACACCGGCCCGGCCCGCTGTTTGGTTTAGTCCACTGTCAAGAAAAATGGTGGATGCGTCCAATGCTTAAAGATACGGGGGTTGGGGTGTTACATTATATTATTAAATCACATATACATGTTAATAATGAAAATTTCTTCTTTACTTTAATACTTATATTATATGTATAAATACTTTTTTTCGATCATCAATTTATTCTCATTTCCAAATCACTACTTCCACCAATCAATAAGATATTCCAATTGCTACATTTCATAATATATATATATATATTTTTTTTCTAGCTAATTCAACTAATATCAATTTTTTAGTTTATTATTTTATTTATTTTATGCTCACTCACGACGTGGCATGATCACGAAGTTACGAGGTGTTACAAGAACCAAGGTTGTGGTTAGAACCAAGCTAGAATGTTTGTTGTTGAGACTCTGGATGACCATGTCCCTGTAGTGGAAGGTATGTTCTTGTTATTCAATGTTGTTTTGAGACTACTGTTTGATTTGGGTGCCTCTCAATCTTTTATCTTTGAAGAACTAGCTGATAGGTTACAACTTGTGATAGAAACACTGCCCATAACTTTGAATGTGTCCATACCAATAAGGATCATTGTGATTTCAAAAAGAATGTGTAATTGTGACCTAAGGTTCGAGAATAAACTCATAAAAGTTGACCTATGTAATTTACCTTGTTATAACTATGATATAATCTTAGGGATGGATTGGTTACAGTAGTACCAAACCCAGATAGATTATCCTAAGAAACGAGTGACCATAACCCTACATTTGGGGGAGACCTATAAAATCAACGGGGATATGTGAAGATTACCGAGAAGTCAAACCATAGCCATGTTGAACTGCTTAAGTTAGAAGAATGAGTTTGAGGAATTCTCTGAAGAAAAACCTGTTGAACTAAAAGGAATTCAAGACCTAGCTATGGTTAGTGAGTACAAAGATGGGTTCCCAGACAACTTACCCAGCCTACCACCAATTAGAGAGTTAGAGTTCAAGATTGAACTTCACTTTGGAACAAACCCTATAGCCATACCTCATTATAGAATGGCTCCAGTGGAATTGATCGAGTTGAAGTCTCAACTAGATGAGCTTAGGGAGAAAGGATTCATCAAGCCAAGTGAGTCACCCTAGGGAGCTCCAATATTATTGGTAAAGAAGAAAAATGGTTCTATGAGACTTTGTGTCGATTATTTGAAGCCAAACCAAGCTATGGTGAAGAATACGTATCATTTTCCAATGATTGATGACCTATTTGATCAATTGAGAGGAGCCACTCATTTCTCAAAGATTGATCTTAGGTCGGGATATCACTACTTGAGAATCAGAGAGTCTGATATGCACAAGATTGCCTTCAGAACAAGATATGGACACTTTGAAATCATTGTGATGCCCTTTTAGTTTGACTAATGCCCCATCAGCATTCATGGATTTAATGAACCAAGTGTTTAGGCAGTACCTTGACCAATTTGGTGTGGTATTCGTATATGACATCTTGATCTACTCTAACTCAGAAGTTGAACACTTAGAACACTTTTGGATCATGTTGGAGGCCCGGAGAAGGCATAAATTATATGGCAAGTTCAGCAAGTGTGAGTTCTGGATGAAGACGATCAAGCTTCTTGGTTACGTGGTATCGGCAAACGACATCTCTATAGACTAGAGAAGGTGAAAGCTATCATGGATCAGAAGCAACCTAAGATATTGGGAGCCTCTTGGGCTTCGCTAGGTACTACAAAAGGTTCATGCAGCATTTCTGCAAACTAGCAGAACTTATGACCAAGCTGACCAGGAAGGGAGTTAAGTTCAATTGGGATGAGAAGTGTGAACAATCATTCAAAGAACTAAAGAAGAGATTGACTACGACCCTTGTCCTAGTCATTCCAACCCATGGTGTTACCTATACCCTCTATACTGAGGCTTTGTTGAGTGGACTTGGAGTAGTGTTGATGCAAAAAAGACAAGTAGTTGCTTATGCTTGGTGACAACTAAAGGTCCATGAGAAAAATTACCCTACTCACAACCTAGAATTAGCGACCATTGTATTTGCCTTGAAGATTTGGAGATACTACCTCTATAGTGAGAAATTTGATCTATTTTCATATCACAAGAGCTTGAAGTACATCTACACTCATAAGAGTTGAACCTCAGGCAACATAGGCGGATGGAGTTCTTTAAAGATTATGACTTTCAATTACACTAACATCTAGCAAAGGCAAATGTGGTGGTTGAAGCTCTGAGTAAAAAGTTTAACAAACAAGAAGAAGAAAAAGGTTAGATATACGAGTTGATTGAGAACTTTAGGCTGGGTGTAACCTTAGATGACAAACAAGCCTATCTCTACAATATGTCTTGCCAACCAAATCTTCTGGAATAGATAAGGGGGGGGGAGTAGAGGCAAGACAAGTGACTCACTAGCTTAATAGAAGGAACACCACAGGGTAAGCATATTTATTTCAAGATAGATGCTGAGAATACCCTAAGGGGCAGGGAGAAAATTTGTGTACCTCAAAATGGACAGAGTAAGTAGAGAATACTGAATGAGGCTCATCAGACCAAATATATGATGCATCTACGTGGAGATAAGATCTACTAGAGCCTCAAAAAAACTTACTAGTGGAGAGGAATGAAGTGGAACGTGGCAAAGCATGTCTCTAAGTGCTTAACTTGTCAACAAGTAAAAGTAAAACATCGAAAACCCTCTGGAATGTTACAACCACTCCCTATCCCTGAATGGAAGTGTTGCAACCCACGTCGTAAAAGTGACATTAGGGCTGGCACATAATACCATATATGCTACACCTGCATATATAATACTATGTCAGCATCTTACACTCGATACTACTCAATATCCATACAAAAATTTTGACAGAGTCTCCCCTAAAATTTTGACTTATCCCAAGGGATTATTAACACCTGATAAACGATATTATCAATCCACAAGTCCATAACAGATAATGTTTTACAAACTATCATCAATCATAGCTCATAGTTCATAATTTAAAAAGTTCCACACTCTTAACTAGTATAAACAGATCCAAATCCCTCTAATGATATTACATATACAGTAATAATTATAATTATACAAAAATAAAACCCACAAAATAATTAAATCTACATACACAATGGTAACTGAAGAGTAGACTACTCTTCTTGTGCTAGTCTCTTCCCTTTCTTCTCTGTTCTTGAAATGGTAAAGATAATAAGTGATCAACAACATGCCCAATGAATAATATTTATTTATGGCATTTATATGCATTTAAATAATCATGCAAAAAACAAATTATGTAAAACATTTAAATTCATCATGCATATTTAAGTCATATGTACATGCACTCAACATAGTGATTATGTTATCTTCAATACATTATTTAATAAAACACATGCACCTCCACATCTTTCAGAAGTAGAGTCAGTCTCACTTCTTGTCTGGCCTAGACAATAGTAGATTGTACCTCTAATCACCTACTCCACAATCATTTCGAGGATAATCACATAGAGAAAGGTTGATACTTCTCAAGGATCAGTCTCACATGGATTGTCACATAACAAGTATTATTCCCCATGGCTCAGTCTATCAAAATGATATTTGCATTTTAGATATGCTCTTGCAAATCCAAAACACGTTGCCGTGTAAATAAAATTTCATGAATTTCAAACCAAATGAAAATATGTCAATACAAGTAGCATGCTTACATTCAAATCCATTTTATATCTACAATGCCATATAAATAATAACCAAGATAAATAAATACTCACAGAATACCAACAACTAATTATGTTGAGCACGTATCACACTTCTTGGTATGATCATCAACCACTTTCAAATTTAAGGTAAAATTCAGTAATATATGATCCATCATTTCGTATATAATATATGTTTTCATTTGCATCAGTTCTTATTTTATAAAAATTCAATTGTCTTAACATAATATCACCATTCACATAATACTAGAAATAATTACTATTCACCAAAATTACTGTACAATCAATTTCCAATATCCACTCCCAAAATCTAAGTTCCAATTCACTGCAATTAACCTATCACAAAAAATAATTTATATCTACATATCACATTTAATTTATTTTTATAAAGAATTTCTAACGTATTTATTTTTCATATTTAATACTATACGTGCATTAAACCTCACGTATTATTGTGCATTGGTTCGAATATTTTCAATAACCTTATAAATAAATTTTCTGTTCATATACCATATTTTGATAGTAGCAAATAAATTAAATAGGCTATCCAAATATATTTTTACTGATTTTTTTTTCTAATTTTCATAAATAACCCAAATGGGAAATCATTCACCAAAAATCTATTTGATATCTAAAATTCACGAATTTGGTGTCGATGGGTACATATTTTCATTTTCTACATTCCTATGGATTTTAATTAGAGTTTTATTTGGGTTTAACATACCCAAAAGCCTATCCAAAGGTTTTAAAACTTTGGATATTTATTTCAGAATCTACAAGATAAACAGACAAAAATTAACCACATATCTGAGATCTACTCATCACCAAGAGTGTTTTGGTATAATTTTTATTGAGTTTTACTCACTGTGGGGGAATACCCCATTTTTTGGATACTACTATAAAACACCCCCTACACTACAAACTATACCCTTAGATTAGTAGTACTCGACTTATATAACATTCTTGTAACAAGAATTAGGAGAAATAGCTTACCTGCGTGTCAAATTCAAAAGAAAAACAAATGTTATCTTTCTTTTTTCTTTCTTTCCTCCTGTTCGACTCAGCCACTTTCTCTAAAATTTGTTTTTTTTTTGGTTCTAGACGTGCAAAATAGAAAAATGAATGAAGGGATAAAAGAAAGTAAGCAGCCAACCCCCTATTATATAAATTGGACAATTACCAAATTGCCCTCCTAACACCTCAACATCACCATGCATCTATATATTTTAATTTAATTCAATTTTTTTTTGCTCCAACTAATACACCTAATCCATCAATATTTATATGTTTCCAATTTAACCCAATTACTCAAACGTCATTCTCACAAATATATATGTTGCCCCATCCAAATACATATTTTTTCAATTTTTTTTAATGGTGGCCCAACAAATACACCTCATAATGTATTAAGTTTGCTTATAATATGTAATATATAATATATTTCTTCAATTTCTTTATGCATATACACACATTCAACTAAAATTACACTCACATTATTGTATATATATAATTTTTTTACAATAATTATTTTTCTCAAAACTAATTTAATTAATTAATCTATACACATGTCGTGTATTTTAATACATGTGTGAAATTAACACATACGTACACGCGTAATCCGTACAAATACGTGTATGTATACGTGTTTACTTTTATTTAAATTAATTTACGTGTCTAATTGAAATATGGAGTGTTACAAATCTCCCCAACTTAAGGAATTCTGTCCTCGAAATTTAAACAAAGAAACATACCTTAAGTTGTGAAAAGATTTGAAAATTGCTCCTACATCTTCTCTTCACGTTCTCAGGTTTACTCTTCGTTATCATAGAATTGCCATCTAACTCTAACTAATGAAATTTCTTTGTTTCACAGCTTATGTACTCTTCTGGCTATGATCTGAATAGGTTTTTCCTCATAGGTAGTATCCTCCCCAACTTGTATTTGTGTTAAATCTAGAACATGTGTCAGATCTAGATAATACTTTCTGAACATAGATACATACAACACTTCATGAACACCTGCCAGCTGAGGAAGCAGAGCAAATCTATATGCAACTAGACCAATCCTCTTCAGAATCTCGAATGGTCCTACAAAACGTGGAGGTAATTTCCCTTTCACTCCAAATCTCATCTGATCCTTAAACCTTCAACAGTACCTGGTCACCCATGCAAACTCTAAAAGTCTATGATGATGATCAAAATAGCTCTTTTGACATTCTTGGGCTTTTTTTCAAATTTTGCCTAAGTTGTTTAATCTTTTTTGTGTGATCTGCAATTACCTCTGGCCCCAACAACTATATTTCCCAACTTCATATTAGCAAAATAGAAATCAACACAGTCGACTATATAAAGCCTTATACGGTGTCATGCCAATACTAGCCTGATTATTGTTATTATAAGCAAACTCACACAAAGATAAATATTCGCTCCAAGAACCACCAAACTCCAATGTACGCGATCTAAACATATCCTCTAACATCTGAATCACCCTCTCAGTCCAACCATCGGTCTACAAGTAAAATGTTGTACTGAGATAGAGATGGGTATCAAATCAGGAGTGCATAACCTACCAAAATCTTGATGTAAACTGCAAATCTCAATCCAACACAATAGAAATAGGCACCCATGCAATCTCACAACTTGAATATATAACCTGCTCAGCCGGTCTATCGAGAACCTGGTGTTCATCGGAAGAAAATGTGCAAACTTAGTCAATCGGTTAACAATAACCCAAATGGCATCATATTTACCTTCAGATTTAGACAATCCTATAATGAAATCCATAGTAATATGCTCTGATTTCCACTCTAGAATGGGTAAGGGTTGCATCTGATCCCTAGGTCTTTGATGCTTAGCTTTTACATGTTGACACACACTACATTTCTTCACATACTCAGTTATATCTTTCTTCATCCCATGCCGCCAAACTATCCTCCTCATATCATGGTACATTTTTGTAGACCCTAGATGAATAGTATATTGAGATCTGTGTGTCATTTCAAGCAATGCTGCCATTAATTCCCTATCAACAGGTATCCATAACCTTCCTAGATAACGCAACACACCATTAGAACCTCTCTATTAGTCAACTCTATCTGCATTGTCAACCCAAGTCTCACACATCGTCAAATCAGGATCATGCTGCTATAACTCTCTAATCTTTTGAACATGAGAGTCTGTCAACTAAACATGCATCTGAGCACAAATATCAACATGTGGTTCTATAGAGATAATACTCATCGTAGTCACTCTCTCTATAAGTTGCCATTCTTGGGCCATCTGGAAAGCTACCACACTAATCTCCTCTCATTTCCTACTCAGTGCATCTACTAGAACATTGGCTTTCCTAGGATGATACTCCAAAGTGAAGTCATAATCCTTCAGGAATTCTAGCCATCTACGCTGCCTCATATTCAGCTCTTTCTGGTCAAATAGATATTTTAGACTCTTATGATCAGAATACTATGTGAAACTTTCTCCATATAGATAATGTTTCCATAATTTCAACACAAAAACTACCGCTGCTAACTCCAGATCATGCACAGGATAATTTTGTTCATGCACCTTTAGTTGTTTAGATGCATAAGCAATCACTTGACATTCTTGCATCAACACACCACCCAAAGCTGTTAGTTTTGCATTTGTATATATCACTAGTTCCTTTCCAAGCAATGGAAGTACTAACACAGGAGCAGTAGTCAACTTTTTCTTTAATTCCATGAAAGCATCTTCATATGTTGAGGTCCACACAAATGGTACATTCTTCTGAGTCAGCTTTGTGAGTGGAACGACTAATTTAGAAAAACCCTCTACACACTTTTTATAATAGATAGCTAGACCCAGAAAACTATGAATCTCGGTCACTGTATTTGGTTTTAGCCAATTGATAATAGCCTCAGCTTTAGTAGAATCAACTGAAATACCCTTTGCACTTACTATATGACCCAAAAACTTCACCTCATCGAGCCAAAACTCATATTTGCTAAATTTAGCATACAATCTATGCTCTCTTAAAGTCCTCAAAGTAATATGGAGATGTTGCTCATGATCTTCTTGAGTCTTGGAGTATATGAGGATATCATCAATAAACACAATAGTGAAATGATCAAGATATGGCTTCAATACCCTTTGCATTAAATCCATAAACATAGTAGGAGCATTAGTTAATTCAAAAGGCATCACAAGAAATTCATAATGACCATATCTAGTTTTGAAAGCAGTTTTTGGCACATTTTCTTCCAAAACCCTTAACTAATGATATCTAGACTTCAAATCAATCTTAGAAAATAACTTGGCACCATTCAACTAATCACATAAATAATTAATGCAGGGCAAAGGATATTTATTCTTTATAGTGACCTTGTTCAGCTGAGGATAATCAATGCACAACCGTAAGCTTCCATCCTTCTTCTTTACAGACAATATAGGTGCACCTCATGATGACATACTTGGGTTTAAACCCTTTAGTCATCAGCTCATCTAGTTGTACTTTTAGTTCCTGCAACTCTTTTGGTGTCATTTGATATGGAGGAATGGAAATAGGCTTAGTGTTAGGCATCAATTCATTAATAAAGTATATCTCCCATTTAGGTGGTAACCTCGACAAATCATCTGGAAACATGTCTGGATACTCACAAACTACAGGAATATTAGTTAACTAGATGCCTTTTGCCTTTTCCACCATTGAACACATACCAACCCACATTCCTACATCTTCATCGGTAGCCATATGACTTCAAGTAGGGAGTTGTAATGATGTCATACCTTTATACACAAATAAGGGTTGACCTGGTATCTAAAAGACTACTCTTTTAGAGAAGTAGTCAACATGTGCATGTTAGGCCACCAACCAATCCATGCCTAGAATAGCATGAAATTCTAAAAATTTCAAAACTCTAAGACACAATCATTTCATGATTTTCATATTTTACCACACAATTTTCACACACCGTATTTGGATATATTCTTTCCCCAGCTACTGTACTCAAATTCAAAGGTATGCTAGTCCTAACAGGTGGCAAATGTAGTCTATCTACCATATGACCAGCAATAAAGGATAAAGTCGATCCAGCATGTATCAAAACATACATAGGAGTGTCACTGATATCGATAATACCTTCAATGAGCTATTTGCTAGAGTCAGGATCAAGCTCTGTTACTGATTTAGCCTGCTCATGTATTCTAGCTACAATCCCACCTCCTTGGATAGTAGAAGATCTCTGGGGTGCAGATTGCGGATACTGGAAAGCTCTATGTCCTGGCATCCCAGACCTAAAGCAAACAAATGGTGGTCTACATGATCCAAAAGCAAAAGATGCAACTTGAGACCCTTTACCTCCTACTACCATATAAGGTCTGCTCCCAGTCTGTTATTGTGGTCTCTTTGGCTGTGGTACACCCCTCCCTGCCATTTGTGATGCTGGTGGTGGTGTCGACCCTATCACAACTGGAGCTGTAAATGCCTCCATTTTGCTACCCTAACCACTATATATAGGCTTCTTATTGGGCACTGCCTTCACTTTTGATAATATGGCCTCCTTGCCATAGTTGGACTCATATGTCCTACTGGTGCACTCTATGTGGTTGGCAATGTTATTGACATCTTCGTAGTAGCGGCTCTCCTAATCTTACCATTAGCTTGAACAATCTCAAAATCCCCAGCCTATTTGGTTGCTTGCTCATATGTCTGTACCCCTGCTAATGCTAACCCCTCACGCATGCGATCACAATACCCATATCTAATTCGCTACATCCGAAGCTCGTCTGTAGCTACCATCTCAAGAGCAAATAAAGCTAATCTATTGAACTCTTGCTTATAATCCCTTAGTATCATACTTCCCTGAGTGAGATGCATGAACTCATTTCTTTTCTTATCATTCTCACACCTAGGATAGAATTCTTCATATAACAACTCTTTGAACTTAATCCATGACTTAACCTCCACACCTCTAGTGGCCATCCGCCTCCTCCAGTCATCTGCTTTTTCTACCAATTTGAATCTAGCCAGCTTTACATTTTTTTCATCTAAAGCTTTCAGGATAGTTTTCATCATGTTCATCCACTTTTTTGTCAATTTCAAGATCAAGCCCTCCTAGAAACTCAATAGGACCCCTATGCTTGAAGGTTTTCATTACCTTCTCATACTATCTTTCTTAGCATTAGGATTCATCGATGCTACCACCTCAACCTGGACTAGAATAAGATTAGCAATTGGTTCAGTTCTACCTCTCACAGGAACACTTGCACTACTCTGCTCCCCTTCCAGTGGCACGTTCTATGGAACTGGTCTATTACCCTGAATCTGTGCCAATAGAGTAGCTAGCAGTGCTTGTTGCTGTTGCTATGAGGCAAGTATAGCTTCTAATGTCTGGTTCAACACTAAAATTTACCAACAAATAATACTTCATCACAATCAAATCCATGGTATTTGTCAACCTAAATTAGCTATCAATATAAATACCCATATAAGCAAATATAACATCATATAAGGCTTATATCTTTTTAAAGCTTTTAAAATCCTAAGCTCTGATACCAACATTGTCACAACCCACTTCGTAAAAGTAATATCACGATCGGCACATAATACCATATACGCTACACCTACGTATATAATATTATGTCAGCCTCTTACACTCAATAGTACTTAATATCCATACAAAAATTTTGACAAAATCTTCCCTAAAATTTTGACTTATCCCAAGGGAACATTAACACCTGAAAAACCATATTATCAATCTACAAGTCCATAACAGATAATGTTTCACAAATTATCATCAATCATAAGTCACAGTTCATAATTTACAAAGTTCCATACTCTTAACTAGTAAAACTAGATCCAAATCCCTCTAATAATATTACATATACATTGATAATTATAATTATATAAAAATACAACCCACAAAATAATTAAACCTACGCATACAACGGTAACTGAGAGTCAACTATTCTTCTTGTGCTGGTCTCTTCCCTTTCTTATCTGTTCCTAAAATATTAAAGATAATAGGTGAGTGACAACATACCCAGCGAGTAATCTTTATCTATGACATTTAGATGCATTTAAATAATCATGCAAAAAGTCAAATTATGTAAAACATTTAAATTCATCATGCACATTTAAGTCATAGATACATCCATTCAACATAGTGATCATGCTATTTTCAATGCATCATTTAATAAAACACATGCACCTCTACATCTTTTTGAAGTAGAGTTAGTCTCACTTCTTATCTGGCTTGAACAATAGTAGACTGTACCTCTAATTATTAGCCACTCCACAATCATTTGACGGATTATCACATAGAGAAAGGTTGATACTTTTCATGGCTCATCCCACATAAATTATTACATAAGAAGTATTATTCCCTATGGCTTAGTCCATTAAAACAATATCACATTTTAGATATGCTCTTGTAAATCCAAAACATGCTACCGTGTAAATAAAATTTCATGAATTTCAAACCAAATGCAAATATGTCAATACAAATAGCATGCTTACATTCAAATCCATCTTATATCGAAAATGTCATAAAAATCACCAAGATAAAGAAATACTCTCAGAATACTAACAACTAATTGTGTTGGGCACGTATTTTACTTCCTGGTATCATCATCAGCCACTTCTAAATTTATTGTAAAATTTAGCAATATATAATCCATCATTTCAAATATAATATATATTTTCATTTGCATCAGTTCTTGTTTCATAAAAATTCAATGGTCTTAATATAATATCACCATTCACATAATACCAGAAATAATTACTACTCACAAAAATTACTGTCCAACCAATTTTTAATATCCACTCCCAAAATCTAAGTTTCAATTCACCACAATTAACCTATCACAAAAACAATTTATATCCACAAATCACATTTAATTTATTTTTATAAAGAATTTCTAATGTATTTTTTCATATTTAATACTATACGTGCATTAAACCTCACGTAGCGCTACGCATTAGCTGGAATATTTTCAATAACATTCTAAATAAATTTTATATTAATATACCATATTTTTATATGTAACATCTCAAAAAGTTCATATGAAATTTGAATTTTTATTTAGAAAATTATACGGAATTGATGGATGAAAAATTTGGTAAGTCCCAGCTTAGCCAAATAAGGAATAAAATCAATTTAATGGATTTTTGAAAGAAAATATATGAATATAACGTATATTATGGGATATCATAGCCAAAAATACAAGGATATGTGCAATTTTTTATGAAAACAAGATCAGAAAGTCAATTGGGATCAAGATTTGGCAAAATCCCAAAAAGAAAGCAAGAAATTCGGCTGAAAAATCAAAAAAATAAACTTAAAACACATCCAACGGCTGCAAACCGTGGATCTAGATCTGATCTCACGATCCGACGTCCACGATTAGATCCGCACACATGCACGAGCGCATTGAATCATCAAGATCAAACGGCCACGATCGAATCCATCAAATCCAATAACACACAACGTAGGCGCAAAAACGAAATCATGAAACCGAACACTGCGCTTGAGGTTGATCGTGCGACCACGATCCATTTCGTTGATCGCGAACGAGATTCGCAGACCGTGATCGAGGTTCATCCGATGGTCCAGGAAAGTTTTGTTGATCGCGAACAAGATTCGCACACCATGATCGAGGACAATCCGACGATTTGAAGCATTTTTGTTAATCACGATCGAGATGCACATGCGAAGCTCGAGGACAATCCAAGCGTCTAGATCAAAGCCACGTTCGTTGATCGCGAACTGCGCTATGCTCGAGGAAGATCCAACGGTCTGAAAAGGATATGTTTTTTTGGTTAATCGTGAACCATTGATGCGCTTGAGGAAATCTGATGACCAAGATCAAAGGATTCGAAATTAAAAAAATGAAAATTATGGAAAAATCACGAAAAAAATTCAAAAAAAGGTTTCTAAAATCAAAAAATTATTTCTAAAATCTGAAAAATACTCATTTTATTCTCAAAATTAGAAAGTACGAAATTAAAGAGAATTAGGGTGTTTTACTCCAAGGAAAACTCAAAAGTTGTTATTTTTCTCCTTTTGAAAACCTATATAAACCCCCCTAGGCTCTCAATTCCCTCATTCGAAAAATAAGAGTTGAAATTACCTCTTAATTTCGAAGCCTTCTACTTGGCACCTCTTCCCATCATTCCTTCCTCTTACTTGTGTGAGAAGTTCTTCTCTCGAATTGGAGAATTAAGTTGGGTGATCTTCATTAGCACTAGTACGTGGGAGAATTGCTGCCGAAATTTTGGAAGAAAGCATCACAAGGTGGAAGTGATTTCTAGAACACCCTTCTGTTCTTATTTAAATTCATGGCATGCTCATTGTTTGTGTGTTTTTCACTGAATTCAAATAGTTTTAATTTTAGTTCTAGAATTTTAAAAGTTTATTTTAGTGTTTCAGTTTTGATTCACGTTTGAGCAATCATATCATCCATACCATGTTAGTATCATTCTTAGGTTTTTAAATTAAAGTATGATGCATGTTTTATGAGTGTTTCATGAATTGACTGTGTATATTCTGAATTTTAGTTTGATTTCATATTCTGAAGTTTATTTTATGAGATCATGATATGAAAATTAATCAAAGATGATGGTGATAATAACCACGTACCATCATAGTGGTCAAGGCGACACTATGGATGTTCTTTTCATATGAGTTAGGTTATATGATTTTCAAACCTAAGTACTTGAGGGTTGTGTACCACATTACCTAGTGGGTCACCATGTGTAACGGGTTGATGCCGACACGTGCCACTAACAGGTGGATGCCGAGTGGGCCTCGTTTACTTAGTTAAGAGCATCAAGGGATTAAAAGCCCTTTTGGTCTGAGACTCAACTTGAACAAATTGTTGTTTGAAATGCCTAATTATTGCAAGTGTTTGAATTATAATTGTGTTATGAGTTTGAATATGAAAGATGGTTGTTCAAAAAGAATCCACTGGGCTATGTGCTCACTCCTTCTTTTCTTATTTTTCAGGAACATGAAACCCATGGAGCAATTGAATATGGATTTGAACCTTTTATTATATTTTATATTTTTCATCTCCATTATATAGATTTGAACCTTCATTTCATACCCACTTGCAAGAAAAAAATAGTTTATATATGACTAATTAGCCTAGTTTGGGTGTCTTTCCCTCTTTTTCAATATATGTAATAAGTAAGTTGAGCATAAGATATAGAAACTAGGAAGTGGGGAGAATAGAGATAGGAAAATAGTATGGTGAAATAGAAATAAGAAATACAAGAAACACGACTGAAAACGTTGCATGTCTAAAAGATGAGAAGAAAAAGTGTTGTAGTAGGCCCTATTGGGGTTTATTTTTCTCTATTCGAATCAGATATATTAGAGTTGTAAGTTAATGATAGTTGTAGAAGGAAGATATGAGAAGAGATTACAAGTGAGAATATAAATAATAAAAAAAAACATGGGTGTAACAATGTTAAAATGACGATGGAACCTACCCTTTTCACCATAAAGAATAGGAAAGTTTTTGAGCAACCATTTTTTAAGTTCATTTTAACCCCCTACATTAGTTAAATTCGATCCATGGGTTAGTGAAATCAAAATTTTGAAGATTTAAGAATAAAAATCATGAATCATTAGATAAAAATGATAAAAGGAAATGAAAGAAAACTTGGTGAGAAAATAGTTGCAAAAACTACTTTGTGTAGTGTTGAATTGTAGAAAATGGCTAAGTATGGAAGCTTTGACCAGATTTGATCTGGTTAAACCTCCTTTGACAAGACCTATTTTAATTAATTTAACTAATTTTTTTGTAATAGAAATTTCCCTAAGTGAACAAACTTATAAATATTTGAAGTCAGTTGAACTTTGGACCAAAATAAATAATGTATATCACCACAAAAAAAAACAATATATAAGGTTTTCTTAAATTAATGACTAGGAACAAATAGTAAGAGAAAAAAAAAAGTGGAAATATGTGCATATATAGTATCGACAAATAAATAAATGGGTGGTAAATAATTTGAGCTTTAAAAATATGATAAGCCAACTAAATTGTGAATTTTGCTTTTTAATCTCCATAAAACAAAATTTAGGTAGTTAGAGTCTATTAAATTGAATATATACATATATATATATATATATATATCAAAATCCAATGATCGACTTGGCCCCATAAATAGCAATAGAGTAAATAAATTTTATTCACTATATTAAATTAATTAACTTTAGGGTTAAAACCTAATTGGTCAATTTTAACCCAATTTAGAGAGAAAAGTTCTTTTAATCTAAATTGATCTAATTTTGACTTAGTCAACATCAATCAAATTAGATAACCCTAAATTAAAATAAATAGATGTCAATCAACGTTGGTAAATTAATTAACTCAAATTCATATAGTCTTTATTTAGTTAATCTTAGAGAAAAGTTGATTTTAATTTACTTTAATTAATTTGATCAAATTTTGACTAAGCAAAAATCAGCCAAAGCTTGATCAACCTAATGTTAATTAACCCATTAAACCATAAATTATATTTGCTATAATAATTTGACATAGTCAAGTCCAATAATATCTATAAAGGTTAATTACAAATTATATATTAAATGTCTAATAATATACACACTACAAATATGCCAAAAAAATTGTTAGAAAATAGATTGAAAAAAGGGGGATGCATAATAAAATCAACGATCCAAAGCTACAAAACAAATATGAAAATTACTATTTTTCTTTTATCACAAAGGTAGAAAAAGTTTATTAAAATCTATATTACACATGCAAGCCATGTAACATGTCCCACCATATACACTTATAAAAAGTATTTGAAAAATAAAATATTATCGTGTTAAATAAAATATAAATTAGTATGAAAGTTTTGATCATGATTTAAATATTATTAAAAATTTGATGATTTACATCAATTAATCATCAAGTTTCTTTTAGACTATTGGTCAACCAATGAAGGTGACTAATCCCCACTTTTCAAAGACCGACAACTAGTCTTTATTTAAAGCTATTGATATGACTTTAATGTTTCACCACCTTTTAAGATAATGTACTTATGATATACAAATAAGTATATATTTTTCATTAAGATAAATATAACAAGTAATAACAAAAGCAATCATTAGACAATTACCGAATTTTGGTTTGACATTATATAAGAAAATTGCATTTAAAAAAAAAATGAGAGGCAATTTTGTAGAATATTCTACTTATATGCAGACATCTTCGCATGAATTTCTATTTTATCAATCACTTGCATATTGTTGCACTGATTAAGTTTTCTTTTGGTAAAATATAGTTAATGATTAAAATACTAGAGTGATCGAATGTTAAGATGCTTGCATGATAGGCTTAGACACTAGAGTTTTATCAACCTAGATCTCTAGAGTATTTGCAGATGTCATATGAGCATTTGACCAATGGAGTAGGTCATGTTTTAGAACCAGATCACTAGGTTCCCATCCCCTTCCAATAGGTACATCTAGTGAGGATTGCGCTACTCGGATGTTGAGTGGATTGTGAGATGTTGTGAGTGTTTTGCCAAGAAAGTAGCCTATGAGTGTTTCATGCAAAAAAGTTGAAGCTAGGAGTAATGGCGGCTCTATCCAAAGGTGGATAATTCAGAGTTTTAACAAGTATCTCCTCATTCAGTTAATACAAGGAATAAGATACCTAACTTAGGTGTTGTAAAACTAGTCATATTGCTAGTGGTCCAAGAAAATGTTAGTGACACGGGGTTCTTGTTATAATCATAATTGAAAGTTAGGTAAATGATAAGAGAGCAAATCTTAAGGCAAGTTGAGGAATGGAGCTTGGTATTATGATGATGAGGAAAATCTGTGCATGGGCATAAATATAGCAACTTGTCTCCACTACATATCATTGTAAATATATTACAATAACACTATATTAGCATATTGGCATGCATCATTAGTATAATTTAAACTATTATTTATTTGCATAGAAAGTATAAATATGATTATTTCATGAACAATATTGTTTTTTATTCTCATGTTTGGTAGTAATAGATGGTAAATGATAACTTATAACTATTTGTTAAGCTAAAGAGAATCACCTTAGATATTACTATAAATCATGGTACATGAGAAATTTAGGTTAATAATTACCTTTATAGTAAAAGAAAAGAGAGAGAGGAAAGAAATACACATTTGTAAAGCAATATTAAAATCTATCCACTAATAGCGCAAAATCTAAAATAGCTAGAGAAATAAGAAGTCATTTTCAATCGTTGTGACTCTTTCCATGCTAAGTGGGTTTTTGGAAGAGGAAGTTAATTGCGATACGCGTAAATTTTTGTCTCAAATTTATTTTTATATCATTATTTACCAGATGTTATAGGAGAGGTGCAGGGCACTGATAGCCAAACACCTGATACAGAGGCATAGGAAGATTTTTATTACGACTACTAGAATGTGGAGGAGTCAAGCGCTATAGTAGACTACATGGACCCATCATTGGACAGGTAGAGCATGGTGCCTTATCATCCTCCCCTTTGGGTGTAGATTCTTTTGGTCATTTATAGTCTTTTTGATATACAACTGTTAGCTTTTTTTCTTTTCTCAAACAATATACATTGGCTTAGATTTTAATTATGATGCAACACTTGTACATCTTTTCATTTGTACGATAGTCATTATTATATTTTTGGAGACATGGTGTGATGGAAGTTTAGGCTTGTTGTATATTAGTGGGATACATTATAGGCGCGCCACAAACACTTTGAAAAAGAAAAAAATTGACCCTTTTTGTTATACCTCTATTCGAAGCAGTCCATGTCCCAACTAGAGTGGTTTGAGGCTATGAGATGAAAACCAATGCCGAATTTAAGCAAATGAATACTATATTTTAGAAAAATTCTTGAGATAAAAATGAATAATGTAGAAGTTAATGAGGGGGTCAATTTGTAAAGATATGATTAGGTGAAAATAGAATTAATTAAAAGAAGTTCAAGTAAATCATACAACGGATATCTTTCTTTTTACTATTTAAAATGTGGTAGGAACAATAAAAGTTAGAGTATGTTTGCCAGTTCCTTTTTAATAGTAACAATCATAAAAGAGGTTACTAAAATATTTACTATATGTTTTGTGTTTATCCTTTACTAATTAATTTGTAAATTTGATCAACTATAGGAAAAAAACCAATAGCAATAAAAAAGGAAAAGACATAAAGTCGAGGGAAAAATAGAAAAAAAAAATTCTTCTTCATTGTGTCTTGATTTTTTCGAAGAATAATTCTTTTCTACTTTTTGGCTTATAATATAATTTATAAATGTTGATCGTGTATAGTTCTAAATTTTATTATACTATGATTTCATTAATGTAAGAGTTTATTCTATGTAGGACACTATAGCTTCGAATCATATCTTCTCAAATGGTGTCAACATGTGGATTACTCCTGGTTCCTAAGCTAAAATCTTGTAGATAAAGTTGTGCAATCAACTTAGCCGATCAAGGTAGGCATAATTGCAGAAGATGTTGCAGATAGGATGTGTTTCTCCTCAAGTTGGACTATTCCCATGTAATACCCCGTCTCCCTGGAATTAGGTCACATTTGCCACAACCGACACACTTGTATTTCAACTCAAGACATGATCATATCATAAAAAGGCAGTCACTCCTACCTTGCATGCGATTACTCCCACTTTACCATTTGGGCATTGAAATATTATTGTTTCTCATATTATCTCCTAGTGAATTTGTACCATGTCACATCCCATCATACATTAGAGTCACGTAGTTCATCTCGTGAATAATAAAACATAGGGATGACAAGCTAAATGACATGAATCATCTTAACCTCAATAATAGTCAAATATTGGCCCCATGGCCGAGTTTCTCATAGAATAATCAAAACTGACCCCATTGGCCAACTACAACGAATGAATAAACACAATAAAGGTAAAGCGGGTCCCATTGCCCTGCAACTGACAAATAGAAAACAAGGTTGCAATCCTATACAACCCCATCAGTGAGGCATACCATTACTACAAAATGTGTCTTCTTCACTTGATGGTTCAAGTGCCTTCCATAATTACCTGAAAAAGAATTAGTGGGGTGAGCTCAAAAGCCCAATGGACCATACATAAAACATCTCGAGCACTATAATAGTCAAAACATAAAGTATGCAAGTATTTATCAAGCATTAGGTGTATCATACAATTTAATTGTTTAGGTTGATGTTAAGACCGAAAGGACCATCCTCGACATTTCCCATTAGGTTCGATCAGAATATCAAAAATAAGGCCCAAAAGCCCATTAGCTATTTGAAACCCTATCTCAGGAGTGATGTTTCACTCGACCATCGATTTAGGGAGTGAAGTCTCAACTTGAATTTTAGTCTCATCTTACTACTGCCACAGTAGCATCAAGTCCCGCCTTGAGTTGTGAACATCCACGATGATGCTAGACTATTGAGACAGTATCCCCATCATCACATCAATACGTGGTTAATTCTCTTAATCAGTTTTAAATATTGACCCCAAGCATGTTCACAATATCAACATCTAAATATAAATAACAACGGATCTACATCAACAATACATCATGCTTAAGGTCACACAAGTCATGTTATTCGTCACATGGTATACGTGGCATATATTTCAAATAGTATTGACATTCATGGATAGTACAACATGCTATCAACATTATAACAAAAGCAATCAATCATTCATATGTGTCACACACATTCGTAGCATGTTTCTAAACAATCAATATAAGTAAACATTTAATCATATTTCCTATTCAAATCAAAATAATACTAAAGAGTTTAGGGTAGTCATTTCTACTTGTTTCCTTGTTCGATTTCCTTCTAAAACCTCCCTTCATGATCCCAAACTTCACGTATCCTCAACCTTTAAGGACTTAATATCATGATTCTTAGAAGTTGAAGCATTTATAGTGTTTTTAAACCATAACATAATGATTCTCAAGTCTATATGGTATATGGTGTGTAAGAAGGTCATAACAAACATATATTGGTCTATTTTTCTTTTTTGTATCACAGTAGAGTAGGGAAATACCATGGTAACCAAGGTCTATGCATGAAAACAAAAAAACCTGATCACACTTGTGTTATCGCGGTAAGCTATCATAGTAACTTACGAGGGTTAATTGCATTGTCGTAGTAGTCTGCGTTCTGGGCCTGCTTTTCATGTCATTACCGTGGTAGGCCTGAGCATTACCACAATAATGCATGAGAAATCTCACGTGTACAGTGCACTACTACGATCATTATTGCAATAGTCGCGTGATTTCCAAAAAAATCGCACTCAGTTCATGCATTTCCTATTTCCTCTCTTGCATGGGACTTCAATGCACTAAACTTTAAACTCAAAAACATGAATTTCAATGGATAGAAGAGTTTTATACCTTGTCTCCATTTGTAGTCTCCTTTGTTTGTGACATTGAGAATGGTTCTAGGGCTCTGTTTTATCAAAAGAACGTGTATGCCTCAAGAAAATGCTAGACAGTGATAGGAAATACATATTCAATGTATTCGGTGTGGCAAAACGCCTTACCTTGTTTGTGTCACAATTCTGCAACTCTTTGCAATCCAAACTTCCCACAAACTGTGCGGTTGCTCCTCTTTCAATGCTTGTGAGACTGTTGCCAATGGTTGGAATATATTGCAACTAACTCAGAAGGCGTGGGAAAACATATTAAAGTCACCAATAGGCAGCTGGTATCAGTTCCGGGAGAAGAAGTGCAATTGGAGCGTTGAAACAACGAAATTAGTTTTTTTTTGTGCAAGATTTTAACATATATAGTTACGCATTATCACAAAATCTGATTTACTACCACAGTAACCAAGACCGTATTTTTTTCTTGGTTTGTCTTGCACTATTGCGATAATCCATGTGTTTTGTTTCACTACCGTAGTAGTGTACAGTGGTGGTTTGTGGTTGTTGCATTCTTTCATTTCGTTCAACTTTCACTCTTCATTTGACTCGCCGATCCTCTTTTACATTGATCATACATCTTATACCCATGATTTCGTGGATTCTCCCAAGGTTTACTATACTCAAAATATTTTTTTAACTTTATTTTATCTATCAAATTATGTATAAATTCTGGGGTATTACAACCTACTGTTGCTTACTTTATGTGCACACTTTTAAATAGATAAAGAGATGCAAAAATGCATTCTTTAGATGATGAATGAATAATATGCAACATAAATAAACCCTAGACATAAA
>JAJIYU010006216.1:0-21128 GCA_030144865.1 Tinospora cordifolia | reverse complement strand
AGTAATGCTTCCCTGAAAATTAAGTTTTAAAAAAAAATTCATATTAGAGGACAAAATGGAAGGCAATAGTGTATCTGGAGCATGCATTTCTTTCAAATTTGGATATCAGAGGTTTTTTTTTTTTTTTTCTGTTTTCTCTTTCCTTAGAGATCAGGATGTATAGAGACCTTGACTAGTCCCTTAGGGTATGGCCACAAACACCCTATGACATCGTTAGCCAATACTAGGATCAACCTAGTGAATTAGCAGGCTTGAACCCACGACCTCCTGCACGCCGTGCTAGACAATTTGCCTTCCAACCACAAGGCCCAGTACTTATATTACAAGGTGGGGTGATCAAATAAATGGGCATAGATCCATTTTTTGCCTATTTTTCTCATAAGTATAGCTAAATGTGAGCATAATCTACTTTTCTTTAATGTATGATAAACCCTTTTTAGTTCATAATTTATTCACTTTACAAGCTGGAGAATTTAAAATAAAAAATATAAACTAACTAATTGTAACAGAATTTGTGAATGGTAAAATAGCTATAACATTTTCAGGAATGGTAAAAGCAGCTCTGGTTGTTAACAAAATCAGAGAGAAAAAAGTGACCTATTACAAAAAATAAAGAAAAAAGGGTAAAACTAGAGCTCAGAAAACATGGACAAAGATAGTTAAAAAAATCTAGAAAGATTTAACTTCCTGCAACTTTTGAGCCTTCACTAAAGCAGAGTGGAGGAGATGGATTCATGTAACCCTTCTGCAGGTTAAAAAAAATCTTAGCTGAGTTAGTTGCAGAATTTCTTTGTGATTTCTCGAAGCAAACCTCGAAAGGAAACTTTGAGTCAAGCACACTAGTGTGCTACAAGATGAACAAAAATTGTATCATATATTCTCACATCCATCCCAAGAAATTTTATCACATATTGTCACATCCATCCCAAGATGATTTACAAGATGCATTTGTTATTGAAATAACTTATAACATAAATTTTGCTCACCTCAATAATAATCCATCTGTCATGTATTTGATTCTAGTTGAGCTAGAAGTCATATCATCAAATCTAATCGAATAGCCAACCTTCTGGCCCACCTGAACACCACATTCCTCAGCCACCCGCTTGGCAACAGTAACAACAGCAACACGTCGAGGTTGAGTAATCCCAATAACTTTACCATCGCGACAAAATCCCCAGTTGAATAAAAATTGTGGCAACTCTACAAAAATGTTTGTTTAATTAATAATATGTGCTATTAACAATAGTTGCCACTTAAACTAAGTAAATTGGCATGAGAACATGGAGCTCAAAAATCTAAGACTATCAGCAATAACTTGTCAAAGTCATGAAATGGGATTGAATCATTTAAGAGATTTGTAAATTAAATTTGATTTTAACAGGTGAATTATATAATTTGGTCACAAGTTTGAAACAGTGCTGTGGACATTTGCCCCTTCTAGGAAAGTTGTATCCTAGATAATTATTTATAGAATCTTAGATAATTAATTAATCATCTACAGGTCCTTAGACAATTTAAAAGCATAATTATATACATATCTCATATCTAATATGGGTAGGAAATATGAGTCCGACACTTTGGATTTTAGAAGACTACTATGAGAGAGAGAGAGGGAGAGAGAGAGAGAGAGAGAGAGAGAGAGAGAGAGAGAATGAGAATAGAGAATGACTAATAATTAATAATTCACTTAACTGAAAGGGGAAAAGACAACAAATGATTGAATAGAAAGAAGGAAAAAAAAAACCCACCAGACAGTAATAGTAAAGAACACAACCCTATCCAAATTCCTAGATTAAAAACCAAATGCTTGTTCACTTCTTAACCGAGTTCCTAAATACCATAATTCAAAAAAAAACATAAAAAAGAATCAAGCTGGAACTCCAGAAAATGTACCCAAATTTGACGACCAAAAAATTGTAACATAGCTTATGGTTGTGAAATAAATAAATAAATAAAACACTTCTTAGAGAACTAGTCAACTTGCAAGCGAATAAAACAACGAATGCACGTAAAATAAATTGACGCATGGGACTTACGAGTAGTCTTGCCACTTCCCGTTTCACCCACAATTATTAGGGTGTCATTCTTTGTCACTTCTTCAAGTAGTCGCTTTTGAACTAACAAGATCAACATGTCATAAGATTAAAGAAGCACTCACAAAAGTAAACATTGTTTCAGCAACTAAAAAGATGACTGGGAACGCACACACTTCAATTATCATAAAAGTTTGAAAAGAAAAAAGTTCTAATTTACAGAAGTGTTATACCAACTGTGTCAAGTCATTAATTAAAATACATGTTTCCCTTCTTTGTTTGCGCCTGGGTCTAGCAACATGTGTTTCTATCTGAAGGGTAAGGTTTAGTAAGATGCGTCACATTTAGTAAGAGGAGTCCACTAGTTGTGAATGGGAAAAATTGTTTAAGCGTCATGAATCTAAATCTAAAATTGGCATATTGCCTCTAGTAGAAGCTCTATAACCTCAAGAATGAGACAAGAAGCACATATCACAAAATATCTATAATAATAGATCCACCTTGGCTTGTGTCAAAAGCATGACCATTACTTTTCCTTTTAAATTAATGACTTTTATATTGCATGTTGACAAAATTCTTCGTTTTCAATTATAAAAATAGAATAATCTACCAAGAAACGTTGTTTATATGTCAACAAGGCATTTTAAACCAAACTACCAAAATATAGCCAATAAGCAAATGGGAGAAGGGTATTTAAAAGCTTCTCTATAAAATTAGTTTATTTGAAATTTTGTTATTAAACTAATTTTCATTTAAAGGAAGTCCTAGAGGAGATATGAAAAGGGGTCACATATTTTTCTTCTTTTCTTGTTGCTCCATTAACTGCAAACAGATAAACCACTAGAGACCAAGTCAATCAAATAGTTGAGGACAATAGCGTTAAAAGCTTTGTTTTTACCTTTTTTTAGTTAAAGTTTTAACAAATACTTTTTTTTCAGTTTTTAGTGAACCTTATAGAGCAATTCACTAAATTATGACTTTATATGTTCTAGAATGACCAATTCATCTATGGTTTCAAGGGTATACAGCTTCTAAAAGCAACCAGCAAGTTGGGATCTTACGATTCATGTATACTAATTATCTTATTTTCTCGGGTTTCAGCTTCCTAATATGACGCAATTGATTTTATAGACATAGTAATTGTTGACTTTCACATCTTTCAACCTTAATCCAAATACATGTGATCCTTTTGCAAAGTGATTGCAATAGTTATGCTACATCAAGATGGCTGTTAAGTCATATTAGCTTCATGAAAAATTAGTCCTAGTATTGCTAAGCTATATAATGTTTTCATCCATGGATAAAATTATTTCAAACCAAAGTTTTTAAATTGAAATTAAGTCATAAAATCGTTAACGATATGATTAAATCAAATCATAAATCATAGGATTTTTTCAAAATTTCATATATATAAGCAAATAAAATGATTCAAAAACAATCTTAAAACTCTCAAAATAACTTCTTTTTAATATTCTGATAAATTTCCTATTTTGCAGGTAAGTAGAAGAGATAAGATGCTAACTACATATGATGGTCAAAAGACAATCAGACTACATATAAAAAAGAAAGGAGATGGTTTGCCGAGTTTCTCTTTTTAAAGACATTTTGTTTTCTTTTTTTATTTTTATAGGGATTACAAAAGATTAAAATAGGTTACAAGTTTTAAAAAAGAAAGGAAAAAAATTAAATAATTGATCCATGTTAGAGACATTAGAATAGCTACAGCTTTAAGGGGGGAAAATAAATGAAAAAATAATAATAATAAAAGAATTGTTTAGTGTTTATACATTAAAAAAAGAAAAGAACAATAATTAAAGAAATTAAAGAAATATAAAAAAGGGTCCACATTTAAATAAAAAAAGTAAGAGATGCAGGTTGCACAAATTGTGCAAC
Organism: Tinospora cordifolia; assembly: GCA_030144865.1. Classification (NCBI taxonomy): domain Eukaryota; kingdom Viridiplantae; phylum Streptophyta; class Magnoliopsida; order Ranunculales; family Menispermaceae; genus Tinospora; species Tinospora cordifolia. The sequence continues at coordinate 17,199 of JAJIYU010006216.1, read as the reverse complement.
ATGCGTCATCAAGCTGCACAAACTCGTGAACTCAAGAAAAGGCGCACAACTTGATTTTCAAGTCGTGCTACTTTTCACAGGTTCCGATTCTTCACAACCTGAGAATCCAATTGTGTGACTCAACTTGCATTAAATCGTGTGATTTTAATAACAATATTCCAAAGCTTTAAACATTATTTTCCTATCGTCATGACATCACTAATTCAAAAATAAAGATAGATACAAATTGCAAGTCATACTAGTCCACATAACAACCCACATAACAACCCCCATAACAATGTCCTTTCAAGCTATTAGCCTTTTAGGTAAAGAAAGAATACCAGAATAGCACAATAACCTAAGCTCACTTGTTTAGTTCTTTCAAGATCTACTGCACTCTAGCTGCATTCTTACTCTCTTACTTTTTTACTTAGAGACTATGGTATCCTTCCCTTACAATCTAACTAATCCATGGAGGTCCTCAGCCACCCACAAAGCCAAGACCTGTGAAACCCAAGGCGTAAGACAAGCCTACCCCTTTTGAGGAGTTTGGAGAATCTCAAGGGAGAGAATTGAGAGTTGAACCAATGACCTTCTTGATCTTGGTCCCTCCTCCCAACCACCCCACCAATATCCTGATGGGTCTTTCTCACTTATTAATGCTTATTTGGGAAGGTTTTATTTTTTGGTGCACTACAATCTGCAAATTCTCTGCTATTACTATCCACAGTTTAAGATGCATTCATTGGAGATGTCTCAAATGTGCTTTCCGTGGCATAATTGTAATTTAAATGAAGAAAATTCATCTAGTGGAACAGGATTCTACTGTTAATACAGTAACAAAACCTTGGTGGAGATCTGTTACCATAATTTAAGGGCCTATATTAGAAAGAGAAATCTTTTGGTACGTAAGAATAACTGCAATATGACAAAAATATACAAAAGCCTTGCAAACATTAAATCGGGCCACTAATGAGTATTACCTGAGGCAATGGGAAGAGATTTTTTTTGCTGTAAAAGTCTATGTTTCCTGGAAAATCAAAATAATAAAGAAAATAGAAAATCAGAAATATTAAGATATTATTACAAAAAAAATCAAAGATTTCCTTTGTAAACTTCAAGATTCAGAAGTTTATTAAAATTTTGGTGTTACAAGGTCCATTTACCTGGAGATGGAATCATCTTTTGTACCATGTTGAAGAGTCATATCATTATGCTGCACACTCTCAAAAAATTTTTTGGATCAATGAGATTCAGATGTAACCATAATAAAGAATTATCTTGGTTTCTCTGCAAAAAACAAACCATAACATAGTTTACAATCTGGAAAACAAGAAGCCCATTATAACAAAATTAAAAGCTATCTTCTACTTTATGACCCCATTCTACATAAATGTTTCAAATAGATCATTATCTATAATATTTCGTTAGTTTTGAAGGTTAAGGGCTAATATTCTACTTCATACAACCACTGATGCAAGGAGTGTTTCAAAATTTAAAAAGTACCAATTGATTGAGTCCATTGCAATGCATCTTTTAAGACAAAATCACAGCAGAGAACTTTCTTGTCTAGAAGAATACGTTTGTCTCCAGGCCTTTGGAACCCTATCGTCAAGTGTCATCCCAACTTACCTTTTGTTCCTTTTCATAATTCCTACCAGCACAGCAAATGGCCTAATTGGAACAAATGGAGGGGGCGGCAACATTCTCGTTGAGTTGGATAGGTTCATTCAAACACCGTCAGAGAAGGAAGGCATGACCATTTGTACCCTATCGAACATGAATATAACTCTGTTGGAAAAATGATTCAAGAGAGTCCATCAAGAACGAGTTGCTGTCAATGTAACTCATCATGGACTAGAGGATAACAAATCAAAGATGGAGTTGGACTGCCACCATAGAAGTCCATAGAAAGCATTTCTCTACCCTTTAGCTATGTAAACTTTATCTGTCTATCTATCTCTTGACATATATATATTCCACAAAACATAAGTTAAAACTAGTGTGAAAAGAAAAAGATTTAAATTAGTTTTATACACTTCGATTGCCCAAGTTTGGCCTTGAAAACATTTTTTTTTTTTTTGAGCAGAAACTAAAAGATTATATTATATTAATAAAAGTTTAAATACATTGTCAGATGAGAAATCCAACAAGAAAGCAAAATACAAAGATTACAATGATTGAAGAATGTTTCCCCCATTCCCCAATCATTCCCCAAAGGATAATCCCAAAGAGAGTTTAGAATTAGAGATCCACGAGGCAAACAAAGTGTTGGATCTCTCCCATATCATGTGGATTTCTCTCTTCTTCTACTTGAACATCCTAGAGTTTCTTTCCTCCCACACCATATACCAAATTGTTGCCATAAGAACTCTCCGTTATTGTCTTATTCTAGACAGATTTCCATTTGTTGTCCCTCGGTTCATACCCGAATCAGTTGGAGGATTGATTCTTGGGTTCAAGTGTGACCATTTCTACCAAATTGTGATGATCACATAGCATTCCATGAATAGATGTTGTGAGCTGTCCACGTTCTACCTACACATGAGGCAAATAGAAGGGTTTAGATAATAGTTGGGAAGGCATTTTTGAAGATTTTCTCCTGTTTTCAGTTTGCCTAGACTCCATTGCCATAGAAATTATTTCACTTTCAAAGGTACTTTTATGTTCCAGATAAGAAGAGGAGAGTTTGTTGTTGCTTCCAAATACTCTTGTAAGATCCTTTCTATAAAGGATTTCACTGTGAAATAATTCTCCTTTCCTCCGTCCCAAACTGGCATGTCTTCCCCTCCCTCTTCATTCCAATGGAATTCTTGAAGATCATTTAAAAGTTGCCTCAATTCCTCCATCTGGTTCTCTCCAATGTTTCCCCCTATGTGAAGATTCCATCCGCCTTGCCCTCCTATCTCCCTATCGTTTGTGGTTTTGAACTGAGAGATGGATACCTCATGTTTGTTTGAAATTCTGAATATGTTCGGGTATTTGTCCTTTAACTTTATCCGACCACACCATCTATCTTCCCAAAATGCTACATAGTTTCCTTTTCCTATTTTCCAGCTAATGTAGGGGCGAATTTTCTCATATAGACTATAGATTCCTTTCCAAGGGGATATGTGGCTACTTTTTCTGTTTTGACCCGCCTCTCTTCCAAAAGTCTTCCTACCATGAATGCTTTGGATCACCTTCACCCACATTTAGTTTGGCTGCTCCATCATTTTTCATATCCATTTCCCTCTCAAAGCCATATTTTTTGCTTGAAGGCCTCCTATGCCCAGCCCTCCTTTTTCTATGGGTCTACAAACTTGCGCCCAACTAACCATGTTTATTTTCTCTTCAGCATCTTCATTCTTCCATAGGAAATTCTTCATCTGATTTTCCAGGATATTAGCCACTATTTTTGGAAGTTTAAACAGGGACATGTAGTAGGTTGGCAATGCTTCCAAGACTGATTTTAGGAGCAACATTCTTCTTCCTCTAGAGAGGTAGCTTTTCTTCCACCCCACAGCTCTTCTTTTCACAGTCTGAATCACGGGACCCCGGAATCCTATCTTGTAAGGATTTCCTCCTAGAGGCATTCCCAAATATATCATAGGCCATTCCCCTTGGCCTATTTGCAACAGAGCAGCCAGGCTGTCAACTTCCTCATTTTTCATGTTGGTCCCCAACAACTGACTTTTGTGCCATTTATTTTTAGTCCTGACAAGAAGCAGAATGTCTGCAACACCTTCCACATTGTTTGAACTTCCTCCCTACTATTTTTCATGAATATAAGACAATCATCTGCAAACAGTAGGTGAGTTAGTTGAAATTTGTCCTAGCCTACCAACATGCCTTGAATTGTCCTTGGCTGAGAGGCCTTTTCCAGAATTCTTGTGAAGCTTTTTGCCACAATGGTGTAGAGGAATGGGGATAGAGGGTCTCCCTGTCTCAGTCCTCTATGGCCAGATATCTTCCCTCGGGGTCTTCCGTTTATAAAAACTGAAAAGTTTGTAGTTTTGAGACATCCCTGTCTCTTTCTCCATTTGTGTCCAAATCTTTTTTTCCTCCAAAACATAGTCTAGGAATTGTCAGCGCACAGAGTCATAAGCTTTCGCAAAGTCAACTTTTAGAAGGAGACCTTGTTTCCCATTAACTCTATAATCTTCCACTGCTTCATTTGCTATCAGCATTGCTTCTGTTATTTGTCTTTCCCTAACAAAAGCTAGTTGATGTTCACTGATGGTAGGAAGGACAGTCCTTAGTCTGTTAGCTAGTGTCTTAGCTATTATTTTGTATATGCTCGTGATGAGGCTAATGGGTCTGAAATCCTCCACCCTTGAGGAGTTAATCTTCTTTGGAATTAGACATATGTAGGTTTCATTAACTCTCCTATTAATGATACCATCCTTTTGAAATTCCTTCATACATCCATTGTATATCCATCAAGCTCCAGGGCTTTTCATCCATCGCAGTTGAAGACAGCCTCTTTAATTTCTTCTTCCTCGAAGTCACGTTCTAGCCATTTGCTATCTTCCTCAGAATTTCCATGCCAGTTGATCCCACCTACCCTCCATTTATGATAATTCAACTCCTGATATTGGGCAGCCAAATACTCTAAGATCATTCTTTCAATACCCTCTTCATCTTCCATCAGGTTGCCTTCTTGGTCCTCTAATTTTGTAATTGAGGCTCTGGCTCTTTTGAGGGAAAAAATTTTGTGAAAGAATTTACTATTGATTTCCCCTTCCTTTGCCCACTTAAATTTGGCCCTTTGTCCCAGTTTCCTCTCCAAAATATTTTGGATAGCCTAGATTTCTTCAATTATTTTCGCCTTGAAAACATTGATATCAACCATTTTGACATTCTTCAAAAGAGGAATCATACCCTTTACTTACCACCTCAATGGTATTCTCTAAGTTTGCATATCACATATTTATCCATTGCCCTTTCCAAAAAGAGTTTCACGACATAACATTGCACCTTCAAGAGTATGTTTCTTTTCTTATTACCACCAAGCAATCTAATAGGATCAAGCATATTCGGAAGATAACAGCAATCACACCAAGGTAGTCAATTTTAGGAAATAGTACTAAATAGTAGTTTTCAAAGGGAAAGGAGAAGTAAGAACGAGACTCTCTAACAGTTTGAGACCTTATGTGAATGTGCACCAGGCATTGCATTGCTTACAACAATTTTTTGGTGGACCATCCAGCTGGTAAAGAAGGTTGAACAATAGATTGTAAACTTTATTTCTTTGGACCAGGCATTGCATTGTAGCTAAATTATTGAATTTTGCATCCGAACTTAGTTGCTATTTATCATTGGAAATATTTCTCAAACACTAAACTGCAAAAATATTTAGCTGTGCTCATAATCTTTGTCTGATTTAAACCACCATCACTCCTTAGTAGTGGTATTTACATCAACAAAGAAATAACATGATTTAAAACGACTCTTGAGATACTACAATTTTTACAACAAATTTTAGAATTTGTAAGGGCTTATTCTCATCGTCGCATGCGTTTGCTTGAAATGAATTAACTATCTTTAACTTTTATTCACAATCACCAAATTGCTAATTCCGGGTCTTTACATCTTTTAAATGCATCCATTAATCTGTTGCTTTGAAAGTGAATTTGAAGATAACTAAGTAGAAATCCTTTATTTAGTAGTTTCTTGGTTCTTGTTGTTCCTGTTTGTCAGCTTGTTTTCCGACACCGTCCTGTCTAGAGCTCATGGATGACTTAAATCCTCTTTCTTCATCACCTTCTGATTCATACAACTCTCTAAATAGTCAGGTTTCTTGAAGCTTCTACTGAGTTGAAAATGAAATCAACTTACCTTGTTCAAGTTTTAAAAACTGTGTTATCAGCACTAATTCTCAACCAATAATCTTGCAGCTTTACACCAAATTCAAATCAACACTCAAGCGTTCTGGTTCCTTTTGTTTTCTCCTTATTTCTTTATCCTGTTAGTTATTTTGGATCCTTGATATGCTACAATGATAGAAAGAGATATTAGCTATATTTTGGGATAGCATAGTTGGAATTTGGATGGGTTTCTCTATGACTCTATAAAATTATGAGTATTGCTAAAGCATAGATCTTTGCCATCTCTTAAATGTGAAGGTCAACATCACTTTTCAAGTCTGTTAAAGAAGGTAGTATCTACTGGAGATTCTAACTAACTTGTTCATTACTTTTGTTTGCATGTTTGCGGGAGTAAAGGATTAAACTCATTGGTTTTAGGCATGTTACCTCTGTTTGTCGCTTACAATGTGAAGTATAAGCAGTCCATTGATTGAGTTATGTGCTTAATCCTACCTACTTATCCAATACATGAAATATTCTTGCTTCATGAGACTAATATGTCTTGCATTGTCAATACAGTCCTTTATTAATCACTTGCATAGTGTGTATGTGTTAAGACTTTTTACTAGGGGTGTTCTGGGTTGGGTCAGTTTGGGTCAGGGGAAAACCGACAACCTAACCCAAACAGTTCAGGTTGACAAATATAAAACCCAACCCAAACCATTCTATCTCAAAACCCACCCAACCCAAACAGTTCAGTTCAGTTTGGTTGGGGTTGGGTTATCAAGTTAATTTTCAATATCCCTAGCAATTAAAAGATAAAAACTTAAATAAAAATATAAAATTATTACAATCCACATACAATTTATAATTAAGTTACAATCCGCAAACAATTTCAGTGTTATAGCAGTGCTATAGTAATGCTGAGTATGATTTGAGAGAGAAAGCTTATAACAAAAATTCATAAAAAGAATAAAAATTGGGTATAAATTAGTCATAAACAGGATAAAATAAATGCAGTCAAACAAGAAGAAAAAAGTCTGAAATTGCAGGAACCCACCACGCAAAGAATTTTATCATCTGAATTAATGATAGAGTAAAACAAAAGAAGTAGCTGTAGGGAAGTGGGAATGTGAGATATCTGGGTATGGGAACGACAGTAGCACCAGCAGAAGAAGAAACAGAAGAAGAAACGAAGAACGACAAAGTAACAGAAGAAACGAAGAAGAAGCCAACTGCAGTTAATAACACAGTAGCACCGGCAGCCAAATCTGCAACCGGAAGAAGAAGACGAAGAAGACGCAGTGGCAGCAGCAGCCACTTGCAACGGGGAAAAGAAGAAGAAAGAAGAAGCGGGGGACCGGTTCGTTGATCCTCGACTGTTGTTCTGTTTCCGACGATGGTTGAGATGAATGGATTCTGGAGAGACTTCGACGCTCAGGTTCACGGGAAGAAACCTTAGCGTCCTTCAGTGAGACTTCGACCTGCAACTGAATGAACAAAGAAGAAGCAGGGAAGAAGCAGGGAGGGTGGCTCCCGGAAGTAGAAGAAGAAAGAAGAAGTTTTCCTCACGGAAGGAGAAGAAGAAAGAAGACGGGGAGAGTGGTTGTCGATTGGAAGTGTGAGACAGGGAAAGAAGAAGAAAGCAACAGCAACGACCGGAAGAACCGAAGAAGCAGGGAAGAAGAAGCAACCGCCGGAAGATCTAACGGGAAGAACGGAGGAAGCAGGGAAGAAGAAGCAGTGACGGGAAGAACCGACAATACCAAGAGCTGTGCCGTTGTGGGAGCTTACCAGTTACCAGAAGATTTGCCTTTGCGACTTTGCGATCTGTGCGACTTTAGGCCAGCAGCCTGCCATTCAGATTTGCGATGCGATTCAGATTTTTGCTACTTCGCTTGCAGCCTGCCATTCAAATTTGCCACGCTTGTTACTTTGTATTGCGAAAGAGGGAGAGTAAAAGCGGAATGGTGGAGTTTGCGCAAAATAAGGTTTGGTTATGGTTCGGTTCGGGTTGTGGGTTTAACATTTTAAAACCCAACCTACAATCAAACCTAAATCATCGGATTCAACATTTCAACGCTCAATCCATTTCAAATACACTTTAAAATATAAAAAAATTACATAAATATTAAAAAATTTAACTTAATAATATAATTATTTACATATTCTTTACTTAAAAAATTTAACTTAATAATATAATTATTATTAAAAATATTAAAATTTATATAGTTAGACAAACCTACACCGCGAGCAAAAGGCAAAAAGCGAAAAGTAAAGGAAAATAGCAGTTTGTATTCACTAGTTTATTGTTCACTATTCATCTTTATCTCTGCACGATCAGATCCGGTTTGTATTCACCATTTTTTGCTTTTCGCTTTTCACCAGCTTTGTGTTCATTGCTTTTATGGCTAAATAGATCAAATCTAGTTTGTGTTCACAGGTTCACTATTCATCTTCATCTTACAATTCAGTGATCAGAAAGCAAGTCAATCCATAGGTAAATCCCCTTCGATTTGCTCAAGCCTCTTGTCCGTTGCTCATCGCCATCTACTCCTAAGGTGAGATGCTCTAAAGCCTCTGATCTACTCTAATGCTTCTTATTCAGTTTCACAAGCAGCAACGACGAGGGCTTTTCTGGTTCTGAACACGGCGAGGGGCATTTCTAGCTCTAAAATGAAGAAGAAGAAGATTGCGACATTTCTATGCCTAAAACAATGAAGAAGAAGACCGTGAGGGCATTTATGGCTCTAAAACGAAGAACAGACCGCGACATTTCTGTGTTTGAAATGAAGAAGAAGAAGACTACAATGAAAACTTATCGTCACAGACGATGATGAACGTAGCAGCAGCGACGTCATTTTTGGGTTTTAGGTTTCTATATGTTGATTATGGTGATGGGCGACGATGAGTACAGCAAAAGTTCATGCTCACCACCGCACTTTATCTTCTTTATTGTATACAAGAGCAAAGAAAAAAAAAACAATGATTGTTCAATATACTTAGTGTTTATTGTATACTAATAATACACTGACATTATACCATATTTATGTTTAGTATACATAATTTTTTTTATTGTATATCATCATTATACCAACGTTATACCTATTGTCATAAATATCACATTCCGTAAGATGGGGTGTATCTTGGTGCACCAATTGAAGGTTACACCATGTTTTACGGCATAAGATGGGGTGTATCTTGGCTGTTGTTTGGCTGGTCATGCAATGTGCAAAAACTAGAATGTTGTGCCATTCCCCATGACTCCATATCATGTGTAAAGTGACTGGTTTTTCATTGGTTTGCTTTAGGTGAGCTGATTTTTATGAGCATGATTGGACTAGAAATTAATGCTCACTTGGGATGGCTTTCGTTTGCTCTAACATGTGGTCTATTGCTAGGGCTTTGGACATGGAATACCAAAGGATCTAGGCTTCCTATGGACGGTCCTTGGACATGGAATATTAGGGATTGGTTTAACCTCGTGTGAATGCAATGAAAACACAAATTAGAGACAAGTATTCATGGCCAATTTTTGTATGCTCACTTGGCTAAACCATGTCAATCTTGATCATTTATGCAAACTTAATTATTCAGATTCATGACCGATTTTTGCGAATGAGTATGCATGTGCAAGATCGAACCATCGAGATTTTGGATATGTAAAAGCGTAATTTGTCATGTTCTTCATGCATGGCTGAATTTGTGTGCACACATGACCTATCTTAGTCATACCTAGTCATACCCTAGGTGCGTACAACTATGATCAAAGAAGGCCATGGTTAGGTGGATCCTCATGGCTAGTTTGACTTAGTGTGTGCATGAAGTGAGTGTTGAGATTTGGAATTATGCCTCCATGCCCAACCTTCTCCTTACTCCAGTACCCCACCAAGTAATGATTCTTCCAATTTTGCTTATTAAGATTGGAAAGAGAATAGGAAAATGAGATAAAGGTGGGGACTAAGGGAAAGAGAATAAGGAAATGAGAGAAAGGTGGAAACAAAGGGGGTACTTGTTCACACATGAATGAAGAGGTGAGAGTGAGAGAATTGGAGGACGGCTTTGGTAGGTATGTGTGAAGATTGCTCTTGGAACTTAGCTAGTTTTGTATACTAGTTTAATCTTGGTAGTTAGGATCTTGAGTGAGGTGCTTGTTGAGAGGATAGGAGACAATCTTGTTGGTTTGATCTTGGAAACTTGCGTAATTCTAAAAGTGACATTGAGGTTTAACTTATTAAGAGAAAATTTTGATTTTGATTTGAATGAGTCAATATTTGAGGAGAAAATTTAGAGCACACATGTTTGTATTTGAATAAAATGCTCCACGACACATACCACATCTAGAATCATGGAGAGTTTGTGAACCAACACCACTCCTTTCCTTACTGGTCACAAGGACTATAGACAGTTGTGAACCAACACCACTCCTCCTCCTCTCCGCTTCTAAATTTTATGGACAACGAATGAGTCCCTTCCCATCTTTCCATGACTTGAATATTTCTGGTATCCCACATGATAATGATATCCCCAGCTATTCCTGTTGCCAGGAGAGTTGCCTAATCAGTGAATCTTTTCTTCCATAGGGATGCAATCAAGTGTGTTTCATAGACCTCTCTTTTGGTTTCCTACATAGATATTAAGTTCGCCTTTTCAGCGGCCATAGTCTTCCTTATTAGGCATTTCTTATCCTCCCGCCCACACCCACGAATATTCCAGCTTAGGATCTTCATGAAAATTGAACAGCCCCCAATACCAGATACTGTTCTTTAGTGAATAGCCACCATCTGGGCGTTGATCGATAGGAGGAAGTTCCGAACTCTCTCATATTCGATTTGTTGAGTGCTCCTACCTTGAATTTCCTCCTCCTGCTTGGTCATCATTTGTCTTTCATCCTCTACTAATCCTCCTGACAATTTCGTTGTCGCCATCTTCTCCTAATTAAGGTATCTCCCCATATTTGTGTGCCTCGAAGAGGTAGCATCTTCTTGTGGCTCATCTGGTTCACTTGAGAAGGTGGATAGGGTAGGAGCTAAGTTAGAATTGCGTACCTGGATGTGAGCCTCATTCTCTTCTCAATACTCTGTTTCGCTTCCCAGCACAGTGTGTGTTCCGATGTACGCAGCTTCCGTGATCGGCATCTCTGGAACAGTTTTCGATCCATCCTTATTACAATCATCATTATAATAAGACTCGGATTCTCCTTCTGTATCGTTGGTCCTGCTTGTTGAGTCCATTGGGCTAGAGCGTTTCTTTTCCGGTATTTCCTTTCCTCTCCTAACATTCGGTAAACTTGGATAATGGGCTTTCTTTGAATTCTTGGCCCATCCATGTGTTCTGACTTTGTGGGCCGTAGGTCGGTTCTCCACTGGTTCTTCGGCCTAGGGTTTTGTGTGTTGTGGACCGGGCTCTTCATCCTTAGTCTGCTCACTTTTTGCCAACCTTGAACCCGAGCCCACTCTTCCTCGTTTGAAGCTTGATCCATCCTTTTTGTCTTATTCTCCTTGTTAAGATAACCTTGACTGCCTTCCGCGGCCTGACACAACTTCTTTGTCCTTTGATCATTGGTATTTCGACTTCTTCCTTCAACTACTCCTTCTGACACCTTTTCAGAACCTAGAAGGTCCATGTCATCGTCTTCCTTGGGGATCGATTCATTGTCGTTTGTGCTGGAGATCTCGATCTCCGACGACCGGTGCTTGGCTTATTGCCATTTTTCGGCTTGCAAAATGCCCTTTGGGTTTTTTCTAGTAAACTGGTCCAGGAGTTTTTGGCGTAACTCTTTGATTTCAGCTCCCCAGTTCCTTTCAATCTCCACCAACCTTAGTTCTTGGATGCCCTCGTCATCGTAGATTTCAAAATCCTTTGAAAGGAATCTCGAGTCATATCCTCGTAGTTTGAGGAGCGCCATTTCCATTGACTCCGCCGAACTGGTGATATGTGTGATATCAAGCAACCCACAACTTCTCTCTCCAATCCTATCAAACGTATGGATGTTCCATTTCTTAGGTTTGATTCCTTCGACCCCTACCCAATTATTCCTGCACGCTATTTGAGCCCCGCCGTGCACCATCTCCTCTTGCCATTCTTCGAAATAAAATCCTCCTAGCAGTGTTTGATATTTCTTAGTCCTTAGTTTCCTTATTTCCCTCTTGTCTTGATAGTGTAGTAGTACTTGTGCAACGTCCAAACATCGGATGTGTATATGCCTCTGTAGCATTGTCTGCATCGATTTAGCAATGGTCTTCCAGGATGTCTCATCCGAGGACCTGATAATCAGAAAGTCCTTGCCCTCTCGGTTCTTGTTATTGACATTGTAGTAGTCCCCGTAGTTTGAGTTATGTCGTCATTATTATAATTTTTGCAACTAGGGCCTCATGTAATATTATAAATAGGAATGATCTCCAATAACCTTGAGTGCCACAATTCAAGTGCTAGTCGACACAAGATTATTTTGCCAAACCTCATCGAAGTTCCTTGAGATCCCTTCAAAAATATGCGAATTCATTTCAAGCCAAATCATCCCCAAGGTTGCATAGGAATACCATTCTCATAATGGTAAGCTAATGACAATTGAGACCTTGAACTTGGAACAAAATTAAAGCTGCTTCTAAAGGAGGATAAAATGTTGGGTTTCAGTCGTGGTGGTGTCAAGTTCCTAGTGTGGTTGGATATTCTTCCAACCGAATGCTAGGTTTCCTAATTAGTTGAGGTGTTAATGTTTTTTCCTTGTGCATTTTGTTGTGTTTTTTGTCTCTTGTTGAGCGCTGCTGGTGCTCTCTTTTTATTGCATGCTTGTCATCTTTAACAATAATATTGTTTGTTTATTCTCAATATATAGAAATAGGCATTCTTTGATTATTGATGTTATTTTTAGATTTTCTTGAATAAAAATACTAAGAATTTATTTTTACTTTTGTTGTGAGATTTGTTTGATAATCTTTCTTTAAGTGAAGTCTGCATCAGTAATGTATAAATGTGTAGTGGGCTAATGCCCACTATTGTTTTGTTTTCCTTAAAGGATTCGCTCTTTATTTGACAAGAGATTTTGTTTAACTCTTACTCTATTTGGACCAAAATGTCATCTAAGAATATAGTTTTGACTACCCTTTTTAATGTGGGTGACAACTCCTTGATTAAAATTATCTTTGCTAAGTATTTTTTTTCTTTCATTTGCTGCTAACTCTGTGATGAAACTGACATAACTTACTTTTTCCTAATGGCAGTGGGCGTCTAATAAGGACATTGGCAGATGTGAAGTATGGAAACCATCATATGATAACCTTAGAGATTGCTTTTAACGTCATCTCTTTTGTTATCGCAATTATCACCACAGTTGCATCACTATCTATGCTAAAAAAAGCATTTAATAAAATCAAGATAGACGGTGGCAACGGAGAAATAGCAAGCGCTGGTCATAGTAGCTTGGAGATGGAAAAGATTACAGTTGGAAAACCAAAAAATATGGATGTCACTACTTACTGAGTGAAGCACTTAGATAGATTTTTTTAGTTTGCAACACTATTGTTAGAATTCCCTTGGTCACTGTAAATAATTACGAAGGAGAGCACATGTACTGATACTACTCCATTAGATGATCTTGAAATAATAGCTCTATTGCTTTGTTCAAACACCCTTCCATTGACACAAATAGGAACCTTAAGTGCTTACTTGCTGAAAGAAAAAAAAAATTGTTAAGATTATGTTTATAACTCTATTTAACCTTAAGTATTGTTTCAATTTTAATCTTTAATTGTAGTAAAGGTTTTAATTTTCTTTTTATAGTTGGTATATTCTATTTTAATTAAAAGTTGAAAATTTCTTAAAAATAAAAATATTTTGAAGACGATTTTTATTACTAGAATTTTTATTGTGGAAGATGCTGCTTGGTGCATTTTGTTGTCAAAATGAATATTCTATTTCAATTAAAAGTTGAAAATTTGTTAAAAATATTTTGAAGACGATTTGTTCTTTCCAGAATTTTTATTGTTCAAGATGCTGCTTGGTGTATTTTGTTGTCAAAAGGAAGTAGTCAATAATTAAGGTCCTACCGGGAGTCGAACCCAGGTCGCTGGATTCAAAGTCCAGAGTGCTAACCACTACACCATAGAACCGATGATACTCAAAGCGTCAATATTTATTATATGAAAATAACTAACTTTACTCTCAATAACAAAAAATAGTAATAATAATAACTGTAATACCATAAAAATTTAAAAATATCAATTATTCACAGAATTTATAAATAAATCATAAATATTATTTATTTATTTATGATCAATCACACTTATAAGGTTGATAGGTCTTGAGTAAAATAAAATATCAAACCTATTATTTATTTTTTTAAGTGCATCTGATATTAAGTTCTTAACAATGGAAAGCTCATATTGATGCATATTAAAGTACTAAATACTATCAAATTTCCAATGCTGATAAACAATAACATTAAGTGATAACATATGTATCTGTTGCAGCCTCAAGCCTGCTTCCTTCCCTCCCACAATGACAAGTTCTCTCTCTCTCTCTCTCTCTCTCTCTCTCTCTCTCTCTAATCTTTACTTTTGTTTTGGTTCTCTGTTATGGTTTTTCTTCAGATTCTTTTAAGCTGAAATTGAAATCATGATCATATAAATACACACACACATAAGCATAAACATAAACACATACATTGTTTTAAAACATATTCTTTTTTCTTATAGAACAAATATTCCCTAGTTTATAACAGCTCATAATTTCTTATAAAACTGATTCTTGAACAATTGTCAAAAACTTCCATATTTTGAAAGTCTTTTTCTTTTTCAAATGTATTTTTCTTTCTTCCTTTCTAACAAAGTGGAGATCCCAAAATTGCGATGTCATATACTTTCAATCTTTCTTTATTTCTCTATGTAGTTTAATTAGTTAAAAGGTGGAGTGTTTGAAGATTTATATCCGTCAGTCATGTCATATAAGCTTCAATCGAATATACAATTCTTTGATTTAAATTGTCTTTCCAATTCCTTTGATTTAAATTGTCATTTCAACCATAGATTATCCAATAGGTCGGCTAAATATTTTCTCTTAAGTTTCTCAGTTGCTTGATTATGTGTTAATTATGATTATACTTTTCTTGAATCATGATCATTGATCCTTCATTAATCATTGTGTTCTTCCTTTTGCTATTTGATTATTTTGTTTGTTTTAAAACTGATGTTCTCCTAAGTTAACTTAATCATCTTGTTGAAGATTTTAGCTTTGTTATATTCTCTTGTATCATCGATGTTTTAGAATGTTTTAGATTGTACTGTATTCATTTATTTTTGTTCGAGCCATTTGCATTGCATTAGCATATTTTATATTCACTTGTGCGTTATTTATGTTGCATATTCATTAATTGGTTTAATTGAATTAATCAATTTTATATGTTGTTGATTTTGAAAAACTATGAAAATATATCATACTTTGTACATATCATTTCAGGTCCTTAGACCCAAAAACAAAAGTTCCGTGGGCTATAACCCACAGTAGCCAAGGTAGAAAGTATTTAGGGGCATTGTAAGCTATAACAAGTTATAATTAGAAAGTTTCATATCCGAATTGTAATATCTTGGTCATTATTCAATTTTCGATGTAATCTCCTGGCCATACACATTTGGAACACATTTTTGACAAGTTCTAATATATATATATATATAATACCTTGTAGTCATGGTTTCATAAAAAGAAACAAAATTAAAAAAATTAGGACAAAAAGTGCATGTAAGATCTACTCATTCTCTATAACAGTTTTTGTGAGATCAAAATGTTATCATGTTTGGATACATTGTTTTATTGAAATTTAAACACACATTCGAAGTAACCGCACATATAAGGGAGTGTTCAAATCACTGGAAACATTTTGGCTCAACGTATTGACATTATTTTTGTAATAAACAATTTTTTGGAAAATCTTATTTATTAAAAATGAGTTATTTGAATAAAAGCTTTATTTTCTTTTTAAAAACATTTTAAGAATAATAAACCAAGTTTAGGATGTTACTTGAGTTCTTTTTAGTTCATTTCTTTTTTTTATTCTTTCTGATCACATGGCAACATGATAAATATTCAAATAAAGATTCTCGTGAATAAATCAAATTAGCAACGGAAATTCCCATTAATAAATTTAACTAAAAATTCTACAAATACTCACATCCAAATCTCTAGCCAACATGGCCTTCAAGTAAAATCTTCATAATTCTTACCAAGTAGCATAAAATAAATATGGGCCGTTTGGCTGAAACCCTAAATCATGATGCGGCTGTCAACAACAGAGTACATAACACCTATATTTGACCAGTACCTATAGTAATATAAAAATAGGGGTGGGTTGGTTTACTAGATCCTCTTTTACCTATACGATATGCACAAAAATAAAACAACACAAATATGCAAATATTTTTTAGATATTAGACGATTCAAACAACTTCTTATTTTGGTTAGGTCTACAAGTAGGATGATTAGACATAGGTGGCCCAAATCATCACAGTAACACTGGCAACCTCATCAAGTTCTTTCGTGCAAATTATAAGCCAAATTTAAATCAATATAAGAACAACAGCTTATCGAGTCAGATTATGATCCACTCATAATGTGCAACATAGATCCCTACCTCAATCATGTGTGTTTTTAACTCTTTATCATCTTTGATATATATCATGTTCACATTTTATATAAGTATTAACTCTTTTCGATAACAATTCGTAACCATTATCATTCACTGATTTTATTCATTACATGTTACAATTTACGTACAATCAACACTAATTATTCATGATCATTGTACTATATCAATGCACAAATGATCAATTTATTGACATGGTTATTAATAATGAAATCACGACAAACATATATTACAATATTATTAACACACTTATACATGTCATCCAAAGTATGCAAAGAATAAATAGAAGAATCATTCCTACCTTGAATGCTTCCTTTCTGATCTGAGACACCGATCAATAATATCAACCTATCGTTATAATATAAGGATTAGTTTCTAGTACAAATTGTACAAATTAGAATATGAACCGTTGTGTACAAATTAGTTTCTCATTTGGGTATTATTAATGATGTTAAGCTCTTTTGTGCTCTCGCAGATCTTGGTGCTTAAAAGGTTGAACATCCCCCCCCTCCCCCCAAAAAAAAAAGAATAAAAAAACGTCATCCAATGTCGCCATTTTATTTTTATTTTATTTTATTTTTTTGAGCACTGCGGTAACATGTTGGGCACGGTAGCATCGCAATTATATTTCTATATTTAACATAAATTTTAAGCACTTTTACAAAACATCCTCTCTTCTGCTTGCTGTCCGTTCAGTCCAAAACACCGTTCTTGCCCTTATGGATCTTAAGAAATATATATATATATATATATATATATATATATATATATATATATATATATATATTCTATATA
>JAJIYU010006215.1:0-20926 GCA_030144865.1 Tinospora cordifolia | reverse complement strand
GACATATTAAATTATACATTATGATAAACTCATGATCATCATAAGTTCATATACTTTATATTCCTAACATTCCAAAAAGAAGAGCTAATTGCTCTCTCTCTCTCTCTCTCTGTGTCAGAGATGTAGAGGGAGAGGAGATACTTAAAGAGAGAATGAGAGACGCAGAAAGATAGATAGAAGAGAGACGTTGGCAAAGGGTGAGAAGAGAGATGCAGAAAGATAGAGAGGAAGGGAGCAGAGAAAGAAAGAGGGACACAAAAGAGAGGGAGAGGGAGAGGGAGAGGGAGAGAGCCGAGAGAAAGGGAGAGAGATGCATAGTGAAATAGAGAAACTCACCGGAGTCGCTCACCAAAGAAGACGTCGGAGTTGCTAGCAGGAGTGTCGGAGATGATCGTCGGAGTCTCGGAAATGATCGTCAGAGTTGTTTCAAGTTGTTTGACTTAGAGATGTTTGAGCGCGAAGTTATTGAATTTATGTTAAAATTAAAAAATAAATAAATAATTAAAAGCCCTCCTATTTTTTTTTTTAATTTATAGAAAAGTCCCTCCAATGCCTAGGTGGTGGCCTAGGCGTTGAAGGGGCCTGGACGCCTAGGCGGCGCCTTGACAACATTGTGTGAAATTGTCACATCTATTCACTTCCTTAAGTTGGGCTTTAAGTTCTTGTCTTCTTGTAGGCATGACGGAAGAACAAACAATTCTCTATACCAATTGATGTAGGGTGTGATAGGAAGACATGAAACATACTCTCCAAGCTGTTTAAACACCATAAAAATAAAAAGGAATCACAATGGAAGTATATGAATTTCTAGATTCATGTATTTCCCTTCCTTTTTTTTCTTCCAAATTCAAATGCACAATTCTTTTTTTTTTTCCTTACAATTTCGTTTTGTATTTATACCCCTACGACATAGCCTTACGTGATTCCCATGTGACCAATTTGAAAAAGACCTACTAAAAGCAACAACTTCTAACCATCTTCAGTTCCAGTTCTAACTTTTTTCAGTTTTAGTTTCAATTCTCTGTCCACCATTAACCTCAACCTCTTTCTTCTCATCCGCCACGTATCTTGCAGCTCCATGATGTCTCCTTGCATATGTCAATACGATTGGGGGTCCATCATTACTCTACCCTCGAGATTCACCTTGTCCTCAAAAGTGAAATGAAGGAAACTGATTGTGGATAAGGGAAGTGGGTTCCCCTGTTGCCTCAAAAGGTGGAAGGCCCTTCCTTTGAATTAGAACCTCCAAAATGCCCTTAGCATGCTGAGTACTCGAAACCTTCTTAGGTTCAACTACAAACTGTAGGTCGAAATCAAGGAGTGGCGGAAGTGGTTGAGGATAAATTCCCTCCCCAAGAGCCTTTTTCAATTTAGAAACATGAAACACAGTGTATAGTGGCTGTAGGAGGAAGTTCCAATCTGTAAGACACCTTTCCCTCCCATTGAAGAAATTTAATGGGAACAAAGAAGCGAGGAGACAACTTCTCATTCAATTTCATTGCGAGGGAATGAAAGCAGTACATGTGCAGCTTTAAATACAGTAAATCTCCAACTTCAAATATGATATCACGACGTTTGACATCAGCCAAATACTTCATTTTGGACCGGGCGTGAGCTAATTGAGATTTTAACTCATTGAGGATAGCATCACGTTCCAACAATTGCTGGTCAAGTGAGGCTACAGGTGTGGACTTTGTACCTAGTTGAAGTAATGACGGAGGATCTCAACTGTATACTTGGAATGATCATACGGAATGATCATACAGAAAGTGTTGCAAATACACTTTACAAGAAGTCATGAACAACAATGCTTGCAATGATCATACGGAAAGAATTGCAAATACATTTTACAAGAATTTGTTGATGACTTTCGATTGGCCATTGGACTGTGGATGATAGGCTATGTTGCGATTAAGTTTAGTACCTTACAAACGTATCAATTCCATCCAAAAGTGACCCGTAAAAATTGTCTTTGTCGGAGACAATGGAGCATGGCATACCATGTAAATGCACCACTTCTCGGACAAAGATGGAATCAACCAGTTGGGCCTTATCAAGATGTTTGAGTGGGATGAAACAAGCACTCTTAGAAAGGCGATCAACCACAACTAAAATCGAAATGTAACCCCTTGATTTTGGCAGGCCCTTAATAGAATCCATGCTAATATGTTTACGAATCTGTTGCGGAATTGGAAGTGGTTGCAATAGTCTTGCTGATGACAAGGCTTGATACTTATGCTATTAGAAAATCGCACATTGAATCACATAATCCTTCACATAAGTTTTCATGTTGGACTAATACATATCTTGGGTTAAACGCTTGGAAGTGCGTAAGACGCCCGAATGCCCTCCTACTGAACTATCATGATAGTCTCGAAGTAGTGAGGGGATCAAGGATGATGTCTTTGCTAAGAAAATACGTCCTTTGTATAACAATTGGCTGCGTGCACGAGAATAATTAGGCCATGATAGAGGGTCGTTCGCCACATCGGAATAAATGCGCTGCAACACTGGGTCATCAAGAATTTCAGCCTTGATTATCGCAGCATCCAATAAACATTGTGCCGTGATAGCAACCATGGAGGTTGCAACAGGTGCAGGTAAGCAAGAAAGGGCATCTGCTGCACAATTTGCAACCCTTGGTTTGTAGTGAATCTCAAAGTCATAATCAATTATCTAGGAGAACCATTTTTGATAATCGGGCAAAATGACTCGCTAATCCAATAGATTTTTCAAACTTCATTGATTCATGTGAATGATGAAATGTCGCCATAGTAAATAATGACACCACTTCTAAATCGCTAAGACCATGACCATTAATTCCCTTTCATGGACCAGTTTCAAACAATTTCGTGTTGATAATGCTTGGCTGAAAAATGCAATTGGTCTCCCATTTTGCATCAACATTGCACCCACGCCATGACCTCATGCATCTGTTTAATACAAATGATTGATCAAAGTTGGGCAATGTGAGCACAAGCCATAGAGTCCTTCAATTGTTGGAATGCCAATCTCGCCTCCTCGTTCCATTGAAAAGAATCTTTATTCAATTGTTGAGTTAATGGGCGGGCAATGCTGCTATACCCCTTCACAAATCTATGATAATACCCAGTGAGGCCAAGGAAGCCTCGTAGTTCTCACACTGTGGTGCGTTGGGGCCATTTAAGCATGGCCTCTATCTTAGAACAATCAGCAACCACACCATCCTCGAATACCTAATGACCAACATACTCTACTTGTGACTTCCCAAACAAGCATTTCTTCCCATTAATATGTAGACGATTGTTCGCCAATACTTGTTGTAAATGTATTTCATGCA
This sequence comes from Tinospora cordifolia, assembly GCA_030144865.1. Taxonomy (NCBI): domain Eukaryota; kingdom Viridiplantae; phylum Streptophyta; class Magnoliopsida; order Ranunculales; family Menispermaceae; genus Tinospora; species Tinospora cordifolia. Next base: position 17,607 of record JAJIYU010006215.1, on the reverse strand, counting down.
ATTGCATTAGTACTGTAAATTAAAATAAAATCAAAGAAAACCAACACAAATTTGCGCAAGAAATCACAAAATACCTGGTTCATAAGAGACTGAAATGGGTTGGTGTGTTGGTAAGGCCGAAAGGCATCATCAAAAATTCATAATGACCCTCATGTTTGCGAAACATTGTCTTAGGAACATCGTTAGCCTGCACTTGAATTTGCTGGTAGCCTGATTTTAGGTCAAGCTTAGTAAAGATTGTCACTCCATGTAGCTCATCCAAGAATTCGTCAATTACGTATAGGAAAATGATCAGGAATTGTTATTTGTTCAATGCCCGATAATTGACACAATGTCGCTAACTCCCATCTTTAAAAAAAAAAAAAAAAAAAAAAAAACACTAATAACACCTGGCTTGAGAAAGGGTTGGATAATACTAACAACACATGTTTCTTTCATCATTTTCTCAATTTCATTCTATAGGGTCACACATTCACAGATGTAGTATCGGGTTGTAAACAGATAGCATGGTTGATTACACGTGAGGGTGGTAGCTTATTAATAGGTGTGAAGACAGTGGGAAACTGAGATGTGAGCCGATGCAACCGTGATGAATCAATTGCCTATTTAATCTTGTCATCAGTTGGTGTGGAAATTGTGCACAATTCAACTACCACACCCAACCTATGGTGTTGAATTTCTTTTAGCATTGCTTTCAAAGAGACGTTCATTTTGCACAAACTAGAATCACCTTCTAAGGTAAGGGTAGAATCTCCCACACGAATACACATCACTAATTTATGCCAGTCCACTTCCATTTCTCCCAAACTAGATAACTATTTCATACCATGGATGAGATTCATACTCCCTAACTATAGCTGTAAGAAATCTTCAATCACAGTGAGTCCCTGCAACTCTAGTGCTGCCAACCTTGTTCCCATAACCATGCCATAATTTGCTTTTGTTTGCAGAGGCAAGTGGAGCTCATCCACAATTTCTTCAAACACAAAAATGTGAGTTGCACCACTGAGGCAGTTGGAGCTCATCCAAAATTTTGTCAAACACAAAATTGTGAGTTGCACCACTATCAATCAAGAGTTGGCCTTATGGTGCCATGCGTCTTCGCTGTACCAAGGGTCGTTAATCCTAGCATAGACTTGAGGGAAAGCTTTGCAACCTTCGTGAAACGTGTTGTTGCATCCATTCCCTTCGACAAATTTGATGAAGGTGAGGTCTAATGTGTCTCCTCGTCACTTGTTTTGTCGAGGTCCCCTTTGTTAACCATCAAAATTTGCAACTCTTGCTTGCATTTATGGCTAGGAGTGTATTGCTTCTCACATCAGAAACACAAACTCTTAGCTCTTCTTTCCATCCTCGCTGTTGGTTGGCAGTGGTTTTGCATTCCTCATCTACAACCGTGATGGCGTTCTCACGTCGAATGTCCCTGCTGTGCGCATAGAATGTATTGTGAAGGGAATGTTGTTGGAAGTCTTCTGCACCATTGGATCTTGAAATGATCCAATGGCTCTATTTTTATCCTTAATTAATTGTTCGGTATCCATAATGACATCTAATCACCTTGGTTTGAGAACCCTTAATTCCGCATTGATTTTAGGTTGCAAACCTTTAATGAAAGTGCTATCTAAAATTGTTTTTGGGAAACCAAACATAGATGCAAACATGAGTTCGAAATCTCTGCGATATGTTGCCACCGTTCCAGTTTGGCGAATGTCTAAAAAATGCTTGCGTAGACTTCCGATCTCCAACAATCTGAAATGAGAGAGGATCCGTTGCCTGAGTTTCAACCAACCTATGAATGGAGTGTGTGCATCGCGCCATCGGAACCATGCTAGTGCTTCCTCGTCAAAACTAACCCCGATTGCCCTCACCTTCTCAAGATCTGTCATCGGATGCATATCAAATAAATAGTTTGTTATGAAGATCCATCCCTCGGGCGTTTCCCCTTGAAATAACGACAATTCCAAAAATCGCATGGTTCTCTGACTCTCTTCTGTGCAATTAGCATTTGAAAAAGGACCCATTGATCGAACCCCTTTTCAATGTTTTGATTCCATCGTTGCGTTGGATTCCCCTTCATCTAGCTTCATTTTGCACCCTTGCTACTATATGCGAAAGAGCTGTCTTCCATGGACTGCAATATCTTTGTGACGTTTTGTGTTAGGAGCTCCACTATCTGCTTTAGATCTACCATATTAGTTCTCATAGCCTCCATCTCTTTCTCTGTCGTTTCCATGAGGTTGTCACTCATATTGGGCAACATTCAGATTATTTAGACCATGGATCAGGTAAGGGCTCAGATACCAATTTGTTAGAACTCTCGAAAATTAAAGACGAAAAGAGGAAGAACTCACAATGGAAGTAAATGAATGTGTAGATTTATGTATTTCCATTGTTTTTTTTTTCTTCCAAATTCAAATGTACAATTTTTTTTTCTGACAATTCCCCTCCGTATTTATACCATATAGCATACTTGTACATAACTCCCATGTGACAAATTTGTAAAAGGCCTACTACATGCAACAACTTCTAACCATCTTCAATTTCAATTCTAATTGTCTTTAGTTTTAGTTTCAATTTCATCCACCACATGTCTTGAAGCTCCATGATGTCTCCTTGCATAAGTCAACACGATTGCGGGTCTATCACAAACTTGTTCATTCTATAGAGCACCAAGAAAAGAGAAGAGAAGAATTCACAAATTCTTAAGAAATAATCTCTATATCATATTAGTATATCACATCTTAATAGCTCCTACAATGATTAATAACTAGATCTCTAAATAAACTCAAATATAGAATTCCCAAATAGACTCAAATACAAAAATGTTAATAATTGAGTCCTAAATAGAGAGGCGGGCCTAAACAAAAGAAGTAGCCACAAATCTCCTTGGAAAGGAATTTAAGCCTTTATGAGAAAATGCGACCTTACATTAGCTGGAAAATAGGCCAAGGAAACTGTGTAGCATTTTGGGAAGATAGATGGTGCGGCCGAACAAAGTTAAAGGACAAGTACCCCAACATATTTAGAATTTCAAACAAACATGAAGTTGCCATTTCCCAATTCAAGACCACAAACGACAACGGGTTAGGTGGTCAAGGTGGATGGAATCTACACATAGGGGGAAACATTGGGGAGGACCGGATGGAGGAACTGGGTCAGTTATTGAATGATCTTCAAGAATTCCAGTGGCATGAAGAGGTAGGGGAAGACAGGCCAGTATGGGACGGAGAAAAAGAGAATTACTTCACAGTGAAATCCTTTATGGAAAGGATCCTTCAAGAGGAACTGGAGACAACAACAAACCCTCTTATTCATATATGAAACATAAAAGTACCTCTGAAAGTGAAATTATTCCTATGGCAATGGGGGCTAGACAAACTGAAAACAAGAGAGAACCTTCAAAGACGCCTCCCTAATTATTATCTAAATCCTTCTATTTGCCTCATGTGCAGGGAGAACGTGGACAGCTCAAAACATCTCTTCATGGAATGCAAGGTGACTATCACAATATGGCAGAAATGGTCACATCTGAACCCAAACATCATCCCTCCCACTGATTCAGAGATTCACCAAGGGGCAACAAGTGGAAATCTGTCTAGAATAAAACAGTACTGGAAAGTTCTCATGGTAGCAATATGGTACATAGTGTGGGAGGAGAGAAACACTAGGATGTTCAAGGAAAAGAAGAAAGAACTTCACATGATATGGGAGAGATCTAACACACTGTTTGCCTCGTGGATATCTGCCTCAAATCTCTCTCTGGGATTGTCTTTTGGGGAATGGTTGAGGAATGGAGGAAATATTCTACAATCATTGTAACCGATGTATTTTGCTTGTGTGTTGGATTTCTCATCCGACAATGTACTTAATATTTTATTAATATAATATAATCTTTAGTTTCTGATAAAAAAAAAAAGATTCGAATCCTAATTTTCTAAATTTTTTATTTTCTTAATTCATTAAAACCAAAAAGTAATAACTATTTTTGATGCAAAAATTAATCAACTACGAAATGAGAAGGACCAAAGCAAGAATAACACTAGAAATTTGAGAGAAAAAAAACTAAGAAAAAACCCTCTTTATTGATGAAAATTTAGTAGCAGACAATGAACTTGTAGAAATTAGAATGATATGCCCTTTTATTCACGATCAAGGCATTTATAGACACAATGTAAACTTGCTAGTTAGAGAAATTTCCTGCTATGGTAAGATTATAAATGACCATGAATCAACATCAACTCCTTTTAGGAAACGCGTCTATATGATCAATTTTCTTGAACGAGGTCTTGGTTGCCAGATTGAGCTATCATAAAGCAAATAGTCAAATTCGTATTACGTGTGTCATGTGCTCATCCCTAATATGAGCTCAAGTGTCATGTACTCACCCCTGGTATGAGCTTAGGTGATGTATGCTTATCTCCAGCATGAGCTAAGGTGCCATGTGCTCATCTTTGGTATAGCTCAGGTGTCGTGTGCTCATCGTTAATATGAGCTTTGGTGTTTTGTGCTCATTTGTGGTATGAACTCGAGTGTCATGTGTTCATCCCTAGTATGTGTCGTGTGCTCATCTTTGGTTTGAGCTCAAGTGTTGTATGCTTATCCTTATTATAAGTTTAGGTGTTGTGTGCTCATCCATGACTAGAGCTATAAGCTCACCTTAATTGATCTCTGCTCATCCTTGGGTATGAGGTCACCTTAGTCGATCTTTGCTCATCCCTAGGTATGAGCTCATCTTAGTTGATCTCTGCTTATCTTTGGGTATGAGCTTACTTTAGTCAATCTTGCTCATCCCTAGGTATGAGCTCATCTGAGTTGATCTTTACTCATCTCTAGGTATGAACTCACCTTAGTTGATCCCTGCTCATCTTTTAGTACTAGCTCACCTTAGTTGATATTTGCTCATCCTTGGGTATGAGCTCAACTTAGTTGATCTCTACTTATTTGTAGGTATGAACTCACTTAGTCATTCTCTGCTAATTTCCTAGTATGAACTCACCTTAGTTGATCTCTATTAATCTCTAGGTATGAGCTCACCTTCGTCAACCTTTGCTCATCCGTACGTATGAGCATGGTATGAAAATTAGACGAAGTTTGTCGAAATTAGTCGAATTAATTAAGTAATTTGGACAGTCGAAACGATGTTCACTTGTAATTATAAAATTACAAAATTTCGTCGAAATCTTCGAAAAATCAGCGAAGTTCACTTAAAATTGAAGTTTTGAAGATTTTTGTAGAAAAAATTTGTATAAAAGCTGTGAAAAAGAGCATTTTTAATGAAAAAATTTATGTGGTGCACAAAGAAAAGGAAGAACAAACTATAACTTGGAAGAAGAGACGATAGAGAGAAGAGTAATAAGATAAAAATAAGCTAAAATCCTAAGAGAAGAGACGTCGAGAACAGAAAGAGAAAGGAAAACCAAGGTTTATGTTTGCAAGACCATTAGGGTTTGACAATAAATTTTTTTTGTTTCTTTCTTTTCTCTAACAGTTTTAAGTTAACACGTGTAATGTGCATAAAACATTGCTATTGTAAAATACATGTTCAAAACCATTACATGTATACTTTTATATATAAAGTATATTTATGTTTGTTTTTGGTATTTTTAATAAAAATTGTCCATATTTTAACACTTACAAAGTATTTTTTTGAATTTGTCTTACTTGGTAAATTTTTACAAAAATTCTTTCGAATTTTTCGAACTCTTCGAATTAATTCTAATTTTTAGAAGTCGAAGTTTGGGGCGAAGTCGAATTTTCATTCCTTGACGATGTCAGCTCAATTGAATGAAACCCAAAGTATCAGTTGAACCAAGCAGAGAACTAAGCCACGATTTAAAACATGGGCCGAGCCAAAGCAAACACAAGGTTCAAAAAATATTTGGAAACCTATCATCGCAAGCCCAACCCCATCGATGTAGGCCGATTAGAGTTCATACTCAAGGATGAGCAGAGATCGACTAAGGTGAGCCTATACCCAAGGATGAGTAAAGATCAAATAAGGTGAGCTCATACCAAGGGATGAGCAAAGATTGACAAAGGTGAGCGCATACCAAGAGATGAGCAAAGATCGACTAAATCAAGCGCATACCAAGGGATGAGCAAAGATGTCAAGGTGAGCTCATACCAAAAGATGAGCAAGGATCGACTAAAGTGAGCTCATACCCAGGAATAAGCAAAGATCCACCAAAGTAGGCTCATACAAGGATGAGCAAAGATCAACTAAGGTGTGTTCATACTTAAGGATGAGTAGAGATCAAGTGATCTTTGCTTATTCCTGGGTATGAGCTCACTTTAGTCGATCCTTGCTCATCTTTTGGTATGCGCTCACCTTGACATCTTTGCTCATCCCTTGGTATGCGCTTGATTTAGTCGATCTTTGCTCATTTCTTGGTATGCGCTCACCTTTGTCAATCTTTGCTCATCCCTTGGTATGAGCTCACCTTATTTGATCTTTGCTCATCCTTGGGTATAGGCTCACCTTAGTCGATCTCTGCTCATCCTTGAGTATGAACTCTAATCGGCCTACATCGATGGGGTTGGGCTTGCGATGATAGGTTTCCAAATATTTTTTGAACCTTGTGTTTGCTTTGGCTCGGCCCATGTTTTAAATCGTGGCTTAGTTCTCTGCTTGGTTCAACTGATACTTTGGGTTTCATTCAATTGAGCTGACATCGTGTGATTTTTCAAGTTTCTTGTATAGTGATTGCTTTGTCGAAACCATGGTTTGCACAATTTCTGCTCGGCCTGGCCTTTCCCTGGGCAGATGGGCAAATTACCATAAGTGTAAATTTGTAAGTTTACTACCAAAATTAGTAAGTTTACTAAAATATCAAATTACCAAAAAAAAAAGAGTAAAATTACCGAATGTGTAAATTTGGTAAAAATTAGCAAATAATCCAAAAACATTAATTTGAGATTTTTATTCTTATTGCAATGCACCGCCATACCACCTCTTATCCCTGTTCGAGCTAATGCCCTCATCAAAAAATGCTTTGAAGTTTAAGATCTTGTGTTATTTACCTTTACAGGCAACAAATAACTAGTGGTCTAGTATTTTTGTTATCAGTTATGCATGTGTTTATGCTTATTATCTAATTGTGAGTAGTTTAATAATTTTGCATATGCTGGAGTGGTATTGACTTTATATATGTGTGTGTGTGTGTGTGTGTGTGTATTATACAATTGTGAATTTAAATGCAATAAACTCAAATGTGGTCTAAGCCTATTGAGACCCCGCACATGCAGGAGCTTCATGCAGGAATGACAGCATACTGAAATATATTTATATTATTAATGCAGATGTTGGAATGGAAGGATATTGGCGTTGCTAATCTTCCAGGGGTTATCAGTCTTTTAGCAGGTTTATTGATGTGGGTGACATCACTTCATCCAGTGAGGAAGCATTATTTCGAGTTGTTCTACTACACCCATCAGTTGTATATAGTGTTTTTCCTTTTTTTAGCACTTCATGTTGGAGACTTTATTTTTAGCATAACTGCTGGAGGGATATTTCTTTTTATGCTTGACCGGTTCCTGAGATTTTGTCAATCACGAAAAACTGTTGGCATAATTTCTGCTACATGTCTGCCCTGTGGAGCAGTAGAATTGGTCCTTTCAAAGCCCAGAAGTAATACTTTTTTCTTTTCAAGTGAGAAATTTCCTTTTCTTTTGTAAATGTGCTTGTTTTGATTTCATGTTCTGGGTTTTCAGACTTGCAGTACAATGCCCTTAGTTTTTTTTTCCTTCAAGTGCGGGAGTTATCTTGGTTGCAGTGGCATCCTTTCAGTGTTTCTTCAAGTCCTCTGGATGGTGCATATCATGTTTGTGTTCTCATAAAGGTGCTTGGTGAATGGACAAGGATGCTACGAGATAACATATCTAGTCTATCACTGGTGCCTGAAAAGGAGTTACCCTTACAACCTCATTCTTTTATGACAGCTTCAGTTGAGGGGCCATATGGTCATGAGTTAGCATACTACTTGAAGTACGTCGTCTTCTTTTTGGACTTCATTAGATGCATGTCATTAGGATAAAATGGTATCCGTGGCTTAATGATTTATTTTGTTTGCATATTTTTTATCCTTAATAAAATGACTGATGATGACTTCATCTATGCTAAAATTACTTATAATGCTCATATCAAGTCAGTCATGGTTTTATCGGTGCACTTCTATCTTTTTAAGGTGAAGAGGTAACCTGACCATGCCCAATGCCACTATCGGTCACTATCTAATGTACCAAAGACCATCTGAATTATACCGTATTTGAGCATTTTGTTTGGTATCTTTACAAAATGTCTATTGGAAGAATATTAATTAACATGCTTTGAATTCTGACATTTTGTGGATGTTACTTTGAGTACTGAGTACATATTTTCTAACCTCCTCTTAGTTTTAGATGAATTATTATTTCCTAACTAATTGTACTTTAACTAAGTTCATCTTTTCTTCAATTCATTCTCTTTTAGGTACCAATATCTTGTTTTAGTGGCTGGAGGCATTGGTGTCTCACCTTTCTTGGCTATCTTGAGGGACATATTTCACCGTGTTGAAGAGGGGAAGCCATGTTTGATGGAAAAAGTGTTACTTGTTTGGGCTGTGAAAAGATCAGATGAGCTTTGTCTTCTTTTTTCTTCAGATATGGAATCGATTTGTCCTTTTATCTCTGATAAACTGCATCTTGAGATTCAAATTTACGTCACTCAGGAATCTGACCCTCCGCCAGTAGATGTAGGTTTCCTTTCATTAGGGGTGGCAAAATGGGCCCGAACCCATTTGTTTGCTTTTGTTCGGCCTGCTTTAAAATGGGTGCGAACAAGACATTTTAAAAAAGGCTGGTATGAACAAAAATTTGTATCCAGTTTAAAAACCAGGCCAAGTCTAGACACAAATTCAAAAAATCAGGTACCTGGTTCCTACTTAATAAAAAGGGTTTGTATATCCTAGTTTGCTTTGTTTATGATCTATAGCTTAATTAAATATTTTTTTACTCTTAATTCTTATTGAATCATCTTTTCTTTTTATGTCCTCTTATCTTCTTTGCTCTTTATTTCTATTGGCACAAAATTTCTATTTGTTTATTAAACATACTTTATCACTATATATTTTTGAAAAAAGATACGGACAAAACCAGACTGCCTGGTTTTTAAATTATATGGGTATGGAGGACATTGTTGTCCATTTCTCAAACTGGGTTGAGTACGGACATGCCGTATATGTATTTGTACGAGACATTGTTTGTACTCAATTTTTTTGCCACCCCTGCCTTTAGTTTTTAACTAAATTCTAGGCATTAATCCACAGTTTTTTTCCTCGTTGCTTTAATATTTTCTGATAATTGCAGGAAGGAGGTGCAGTTTGCAAGAGCATGAACTGCTCCTACTTTCCTTCTGTTGCAAGGAGTAGCATGTCTGGTTTGGTTGGTACAGGAAATATTACATGGGCTGGTATCTACGTTGTCATATCAACAATTGGCTTTATAACCCTAGTAGCTGCCATGGACTCTTATTACATTATACCTTTTAATGTAACATCTTGGTGGTACAAAGGTCTTCTCTTTGTGGCATTGATGGCTGCAAGTGTGGTTATCTTCGGTGGCCTTGTGGTGTCATTATGGCATCTTTGGGATAGAGAGTCAAGCTGTGAAGAAATGGGTAATGGTAAATATGGTAAAAAAATTCAGCACAATAGACAAACAGAATCTATTGCAGCATGTCAGCCAACCCTTGTAACTTCTCCAACTACTCATTATGGTCGCAGACCAGACTTTAGAGGTAAGACTCTCAGCTGATGTTTCATCATTTTTGAAGAAATTTGATCATGCATGTCAATTTAGCTTGTCCCTACGGACCAAGATATAAATTTAACTTGGAATATACACAAATGAAATGGGTGGAGATTAACAAAAAAAAAAAAAAAAAAAGAGCATGGGAGGCAGCCAACTGTCTTTTTTTAATTAGTTGTTTGCATTGATTAATAATTTTTGTCTAGTTCATGGCTATAATAGGAAAAGGAAAATACAAAGCTTTAATTTCATTTGGCTTTATTTATTTATTTATTGATTTATTAATTTTTATAAATGTACTTTGAAGGTTTGAATGAGATATTGATCGCTCGTTACTACTAAAATTAATTAATTCATCATCTATGAATGCAGACTAATTTTCACATGTCCCAGGATGGTAGCAAACATGAAGATGATGGTAACACACGGTTGTGTATTATAATTTAGAACTTCATAATATTCACTTTATGATTTGCAATGCAATTGACATGACAGTCTGATATCATTTTAGATCTACAGAAGTAAGTTTTTCCATAATTTTGAATTGCTATATTTAGAACTTTTCCCAAGATCTATGAATTTGTTATTTGACTGATGAAAATGCTGGTATCTTCATCATTCGTTGCATGCAAGAAAAATGAGGGTGTCAGAGATAGGTTGTTGAAGAAATTTGTTCCAAATACTAATTCATATTTACATGATTAAGTAGATTGCTTGTAGGTCAGTATACTTGTTTGGAGGTTTGTATTTGAAATATGCCTCAAGACTTTTTATCCACAGGAGCGTGGTGAGCGTGATGAGAGCATAAAAGGATATGGACATGCTTGTTGAAACAAATGGAAGGAATGTTGATAGATCTTGGAGTTACTAAATTAGGACTACCATGCTTGTTTCTTGTTATCCAGCAACAATTGGACATTTGGACTATATCTCTTTTAGGTTTTTTTTTTTTTTTTTTTTTCACTGTTTGTTAACGTGTTTGTGTTTTCCTTGAGCAGAAATATTCAACTCCATCTCTGAGCGCTGGGGGCATGTTGATGTTGGTGTGATTGTTTGTGGTCCTCAAAGCCTTCAGTCAAGTGTCGCTAAAGAATGCAGGTCGCAGAACCTAGGGGGGAGAAAGAATGAACCATTCTTTCATTTCAACAGCCATAGTTTTGATCTTTAATGATCTATGATGGCAGGGAGGGTCACGCCACCTGAGTCGAGCCTTTGGGAACTATTATTACTAATTAGGATGGCATGATTAATATATATCAGATGTATGTGTAAATTCTGTTTTATCCAGTTAAGATGTACGTGATGCGTGTATATATACATATATATATATATATGAGAATGTTTGTAAATTTTGTCTGTCTGATAATAGAAAAGAAAACCTATTTATAATATAATAATAAATAAAAAGAAGGGCTGGGGAGGGTTCCTCTGTTCCTGTGCTTTGATTGAAAGGGAAGCAAGTGTTCAATTATTTTGCCACCGACACCCGTTTATTCCCTTTTCTATGCTTTTGGTGTGGGGTCTGGTACCCTTTCCATGTGGCTGTCGGTGTTCTTTCAACGTCTGCTTTACTTTTTTTTTTTTTTTTTTTTTGTAAGAAAGAAATTGCTTTGCTGTCAATGGCTGGCTGCTCCTCCTTAACTTATGTGGATGTTTTTTAATTTGGAAAATGTATTATGAAGGGTAACGGGTAACAGCACATGTGAGAGTTGAACAGCAGGCGTCACAGCCTCTAATTTCTCAAAAATTAAAGTAGTTTATTTTTCAATTGCTCTCATAGAACTTTTTAATTATAATTTTATTATTTTTAAGGTTATACAAGATAAGAAAAAAAAAAGAAAAAGAAAAAGTAGGCGTAGCGTTGTGGTGGGATCACACACACACTCTCTCTCTCTCTATCAGCTTCCACTGTCGGCACACCCAATTCTGAAAGAGAAAATCCAACTCCTTTCCTTCGTACCTAAAACCAGAAACCATTCATACGCTTATCTTCTCTCTCTCTCTTTTTCTCTCTCTCTCTCTTACGGACTGCTTACAGCTGTAGGTAATGGATGACATTTGGGGAGAAGGAGGTGAGAGTTACTGACTTCGCATCCACGCTTGTTCCTACCGATCTCTCTCTGAAAACCTCTCGCTACCTAAAAAGTCTGAACTAAATCTTGCTTCTCCATTTCTTCTTCCCCACAATCTCAGATCCACGTTCTCTGTCAGGCTCCTCCATTGTTTGCCCCTCAGAGAGAGAAAAAGAGAGAAGAGAAGAGATAATGAGTATGTACGGACGTGACCCCTGGGGGGGTCCCTTGGAGATTCACGGCGCCGATTCGGCGACGGACGACGATCGGAGTCGAAATCTTCAGGACTTCGACAGGGCGGCTCTTTCTCGGCCGCTTGACGAGACTCAGCAGAGCTGGTTGCTTGGGCCCGGGGAGCAGAAGAAGAAGAAGTACGTTGATCTTGGTTGCATCATCGTCAGCCGCAAGATCTTCGTCTGGACCGTCGGCACTCTCCTCGTCTCCGGATTCCTCGCCGGACTCATCACTCTCATCGTTAAGACAGTCCCTCGTCACCACCATCCCCATCATCCCCCGGACAACTACACTCTGGCTCTTCACAAGGCCCTCATGTTCTTCAATGCTCAGCGCTGTAAGTTGTTAATTTCACACACTCAGATCTAATCTATCAACTACTACTACTAGTGTTTCTACTACAGATCAGATCTACTACCACCGCCACCACTACTATGTCTACAGATCAGATCTACTTGCTCAGCAAAGCAAAAACAACACACGTTTGATGTTCAATTAAATTGGTTTATTTATTTACTTTTGCAGCTGGTCCAATCCCAAAGCATAACAATGTTTCGTGGAGGGGTAACTCTGGCATGAAAGACGGCCTTTCAGATTCTGGCGTCAATAAGAATTTGGTTGGTGGCTTTTATGACGCTGGTGATGCTATCAAGTTCAATTTCCCCGCTTCTTTCGCCATGACCATGCTCAGTTGGAGTGTCATCGAGTACAGTGCCAAATATGAAGCTGCCGGCGAGCTCAACCACGTCAAGGAAATTATCAAATGGGGTACTGATTACCTTCTCAAGACATTCAACAACTCTGCTGACACCATTGACAAGATCTATGCTCAAGTAAGTTTCACTTCACTCTTTTCCTCCCTTTTCATTTGGGCATCTCCAATCCTTTACATCAAAATCAAAATGGTATACCATTTTGGTATAAAACCAACACTAAAAAGTAAGTCTTTCTCCAACCTATTTGCACCCTTTATATTTTTGTATTTATATTATAATTTAATTAATCTCCAAAAGCAACCCCAGCTGTTATGGCGCAGCACTGGAGATGCTCCTAATGCTCTACTTTTTTAACAATTTAATTTAACTCTATATACATTAAGAAGATGCCTTGACAGCAAAATGGATCTGCCCTTGAACTCCGTAAAAATTATCCAACTTGAGGTAGAAGTACGAATGACTTTTTTTTTTTTTTTTCGTGAACGGTGAGGAAGATGAAAAAACGAATCAAAAAAATCATGCTACTCGAGTTATATAATTAAGTAGATTTATTTTTGGTTATTGACGTTTGTTATGCTTTCTTTTTGAACAAACAAAATTCCAATTTTCATTCTTTTTCTCTCAAAGGTATGTTCCTCACATACATCTTCTGATTGTCTCTTCTCCTCGCAGGTAGGTCAAGGAGACACATCAAAGGGGCCTACTCCCAATGATCACTATTGCTGGGTGCGGCCTGAGGATATTGATTATCCCCGACCAGTATATGAATGCCACAGCTGTTCGGATCTTGCTGGTGAAATGGCTGCTGCTTTAGCTGCTGCTTCAATTGTTTTCAAAGATAGCAAGACTTACTCACAAAAACTAGTCCATGGTGCAAAAACTCTTTATAAGTTTTCAAGGCAGCAGCGTGGTAGATACAGTGGAGGAGGCTCTGATGCTTCAATTTTTTATAATTCAACAAGCTACTGGGATGAGTTTCTTTGGGGTGGTGCGTGGTTGTATTATGCTACTGGAAATAACTCCTATCTTCAATTAGCTACCACACGGGGGCTTGCTAAGCATGCGGGTGCTTTCTGGGGTGGACCAGATTATGGTGTTCTCAGTTGGGATAACAAGCTAACTGGTGTTCAGGTAAGCTAGTGGTCTTATATTTTTATCATTTTTTTTTTTTTGTAAAAATTGAACACTTGCACCTTGAACCTGGATGTTGTACAACTCTCTATAGTCAAGACTTGGTTATGCTGGGATTTTAGCCGAGTGTAATTTTATCTGGCCAGAACTTATTTGATACCAGCACATGCCTCCTTTTGTTCTCGTCGTGACGTAGTTATGATCCATCTTTCTGATCAACTAACTCTTCAGATTGTCTCTGTAGATTTTCCTTGTTCATAAATCATAGCCAGTTGTGTTTCTTATTGGTTATCCGTGTGCACTTAACTTTAAAATGGAAGAACCATATATTCTTCTTTCTTCAGCTGAGTAGGTATTTTTTTTGTTATTTGACTTGGTGCATTTAAAGAGGTTTGGGTTGATATGTTTGTTGGGGGTATTCTAGCTCTACTGAGTTTTGTGGGCCTGTTGCATTGATCTGTACCAACCTATAAAAGTACATCCATTACCAAAAAATGCATAACAAACTCATTTTTTTTTCGTGCCATTTTTCTCAATCATTAAGAGGCTTACTTTATACTTTTAAATGCTTTTACACTTTCTACTGAGCTTGGGCCAGGTACTGCTTTAGCTGCTTCATTTGGCACTCTTAGATTGGAATGAGAATATAAACTTTGCATCAACTTTCAGAATAGTGATTGCATTGTATTTTACATGCTTTTAGCACTTGTAAACACTTAGTTTCCCATCAAGTGAATTTTCAGGCATAAAAAAGAGCCTCAACATGTGCATATTATATTGAATGCATTAGTTGTAATCAAATTTTATTCCAAGTGATTAAGCATGTTGATTTATATCCATAAAGTGCACATTTCAGACAAATCTAGGACCGTGATATTGACATGCAAATTCATGGATCTTTTGTATGTTTATTTGAATATGTAAAAGATTTATTGGGTTCTTCATCCCCCTGTTATTCATTTATTTAATTTTTAAAAATAAGATGTAATTAATATTTGATTTGTTGATAACACATCCAAGTCAGTCACTTGTTCTCTATATCTTATATTGATGTTGATAGTGTTGTGGGTATGCCGGCACCTTTAGTCCCACATGTGTGTGTGTACACACATACATCAGAAATAAGCTTCTTGTCTTTCATGAAAACTGGACAAGTAATCTCACTTCCTCTAATTAGAGCAACTCCCTTATGAGTGGAATGGGGCATTCTAGACTGATCTTTCTTCTTGCCTTTTGAGTTGGGTCCTTCATTCAATTGATTACTTATGTCTATTTCTAGTCAATTCCCTTTGGTCATGGCTTTGAATTTATTAAATGCTTTTCCTATCTGTAATAAGCTGAGTGGCCACTTAATTCATCTTCCCTTCCTGCTCCTGAATGAAAAACGGTATATATACATATATATATTTCTATGGTCTTGGGCTTCGCTGAGCTGCATCTCAAACCATATAGGATCTCTGGCATTTTGGGGTTGTTCCATAGGTGAGGCCAGGAACGAAAAGGGGTGAAGCAATCTGGATTTGCGCTTAGTTCAGAGGAAAAAGTTCTTAGCTTACTAATAACACACTTTTGAGAATCTGTCTGGTAACATTTGTGGAGCTGAAGTACTGATGTGATTTCACTTTGTTTTTGGTATCTAGATTGGTTGCTGTTTTATTGGCTTTGAGGCATACTATTTTATCTTCAACAATTACTTATCTTTAGTGGATCTCGTAGTAGGATTTGAACCCAAGCTTAAGTTAGTAACATGTACACTATCAAGATAAATCTATTCATTGGCGTAAGTTGTTGTGCTGAAGCATTCTTCTCTGTTCCAGTGGCATTCTGGTGTTTGATCTTTTTAATGTTGTCACATGAATTGAAAAAATAAATTAAGCTTTTAGGGGACAGGCTACAATTTAATTGTTAATGTGGTCTTCATTGCTTTCTTTCAGGTGCTCCTTAGTAGATTGAGACTGTTCTTGAGTCCTGGTTATCCATACGAGGATATGTTAAGCACTTTTCATAACCAGACAAGCATAGTCATGTGTTCATACTTGCCAGTTTTCACTAGCTTCAATCGAACTAAAGGTTGTTCATTCCCTTTATCATTTAGCTCGTTGTTCTATTATTATTCTTTTAAATTATAGGCATTGAATCCTATTTATTGGGACTGGTTGGCAGGTGGTTTGATTCAATTAAATCATGGAAGGCCGCAGCCACTTCAGTATGTGGTTAATGCAGCGTTTCTGGCTACTCTATATAGTGATTATCTTGATGCTGCAGACACACCAGGATGGTATTGTGGACCCAATTTCTATTCAACTGATATGCTGCGAGAATTTGCAAAGACGCAGGTAAATAACCTTTGTTATACTTGTCTAAGGAGCCGAGAAGGCTTTGTTGTTTCTAGAAAAGGGAAGCTATGATGGTCTCTGAAAACTATATTGTTTGGCTTTGGCAGATTGATTATATCCTAGGCAAAAATCCTCGGAAAATGAGCTATGTTGTTGGCTTTGGTAATCATTATCCAAAACATGTTCACCATCGGGGTGCATCAATCCCAAAAAACAGGATCAGGTATAATTGTAAAGGAGGATGGAAGTGGAGAGACACTCCAAAGCCGAATCCTAACACAATTGTTGGAGCGATGGTGGCTGGTCCTGACAGACACGATGGGTTCCATGATGTCCGTTCCAATTACAATTACACTGAACCAACGCTTGCTGGTAATGCAGGCTTAGTTGCTGCACTTGTAGCATTGTCTGGTGAGAAAAGTGGGATTGATAAGAACACTATATTCTCAGCAGTGCCACCAATGTTTCCTACTCCACCACCTCCGCCGGCACCATGGAAACCTTGATGGGCTAGGAATGATGGTTCCACTGTCGTTATTTTCAGAGAATTGAGATGAGATTCTTTGGGTTTCTGATCCGAAAGGGTTAGAAATATACCAGATACGAGAAGATAGTATGATGCAGGCGCCTCCCACAAGAGGGGGCACAAGGAAGGTGGAAGAAAGATCTCAAGGGACTGAGCGCATGTGATGTCTTCTCATATGATTTTTTTTTTTTGTTTTTTTTGTAAGTGTGCAAATAATATGTCATGTGTTGTGTATTGGGAGGGGGAGAGATTTGTATTTTATAGCATAAAAATTTCATGACCTAAGGAAAAAGAACCTTGCATTAATTGAAAATTCTGAAGCTTAATATTTTCGCAGCGTTATGACAACTGAGATGTCTTGATTGATTACTTTGTTCACATTCTTTCTTTTCTAAACACTAACGATTTGTGGCAATTATTTAAGGCGATATTTAAATGAAGATGGTGTGCGGAACGTTTATGATGTTTTTCGGTTTATTTGACTGTACCTTCTCAAGCTATTGTCGTTATTGGTTCGCAATTTCCAGCTTTGACATTAGCGAAAGAAACTTACAAGAAATGAAGACATGAGCTCCTAGGATGAAGGGATCCTTTGGCGGTTCGGCGCATGAGATAAGGATTATTTTTATAAAATTGAATGTAATTAAATACGACAAAAGTCTGTATTTGTGTTCGGTGAGGGTGTGAAAGTAAAATTAGAAAATGATTATTTTTTACTTAGATAAAAAAACATTTTTAAGAAGCCTCATCATCTTCTTATTCTTGTAGACATTTAGCCATATCTCCATATATATATATATATATATATG
>JAJIYU010006214.1:0-20983 GCA_030144865.1 Tinospora cordifolia | reverse complement strand
CCCCCACCCGCCCTGAAAATCTAAGTTTATATGTTCATTTTGAACTATAAGACTATTTGAAATGAACTCAATTGGTTTGATACCAATTCGAGGGTTATTTTTTCAAAACCACCACTTTGAACACGTCTAAAGATTGTTCCCTAACCATTCGAAATCATTGATCCCAAGTTTTAGTGTTTTGATCAACACTTTGAGCACGTCTGAGTTTCTCAAGCTGACTCAAAGAGACATGATCGTAGCAGAATATGAGACCAGGTTTACCAAATTGTCCAATTTCTTTCCTAAACTAATCAGGAAGGAAAGGATGAAGTTCAACAAATTTGCAAAGGGTTTCAAGATCGAGATTTGAAAAGTGTTAATACTGATGGGCCTAAAGACGTATAGGGACTTCGTGGAGAAGGCATAATTATTGGAGCAAAAATATAAGTTGGGAAACAAGAATAAGAGGTCGAGCAATGGCAAAGAGTTTCAAAGGAATCAGAAGAATAGAACAAGAATCAGTTACAGAGGCAACAAAACAATAATCGAGTAAACAACCAGTTGGCTTGGAAAGAGGGAACTTGCTACAATTGTGGTCAAAAGCGACACTTTGCCTAGGATTGTGAGAATCAAAGACCACAGAGACATATCCAAGGGCAAAACAATGGTCAGGGCAGGAACCAAGGTGGTCGCAGACAACAACAACCACAACAATGCCAACCTCAACCTCAACAACAACAACAATAACAATAGGGCAGACAAAAACAAGCCCGAGTATTTGTCATAGAGGATGGACAAGTGGACACAACTCTAATGGTCGAATATACAATTCTATTATTTAATGCTGCTATTAAGATATTATTTGATCAGAGTGCTACTAAGTTGTTTTTGTCAGAGGACTTAGCTAAGAGAAGACAATTAGTAACTGTTACACCATCAGAACCATTGTATGGGTCCACTCCAATAGGATCCACTATAATTGCCTAGAAAGTTTGCACATGTGAATTGATATTTGGGGATAGATTAGTAATTGCTGACTTCAGAGCATTGCCTTTCAAAGAGTACGATGTGATATTGGGCATGAGTGGTTGACTAAGCACCAGGCGCAGATTGATTGCCTAAGGCGGAGAGTCACATTGACCTTACCATCGGGTGAGATGGTTAAGATCAATTGGGATATGTGGAAGTTACCATATAGTCCTATCATAGACATGTTGCACTAATTATTGGAGCAAAAATATAAGTTGGGAAACAAGAATAAGAGGTCGAGCAATGGCAAAGAGTTTCAAAGGAATCAGAAGAATAGAACAAGAATCAGTTACAGAGGCAACAAAACAATAATCGAGTAAACAACCAGTTGGCTTGGAAAGAGGGAACTTGCTACAATTGTGGTCAAAAGCGACACTTTGCCTAGGATTGTGAGAATCAAAGACCACAGAGACATATCCAAGGGCAAAACAATGGTCAGGGCAGGAACCAAGGTGGTCGCAGACAACAACAACCACAACAATGCCAACCTCAACCTCAACAACAACAACAATAACAATAGGGCAGACAAAAACAAGCCCGAGTATTTGTCATAGAGGATGGACAAGTGGACACAACTCTAATGGTCGAATATACAATTCTATTATTTAATGCTGCTATTAAGATATTATTTGATCAGAGTGCTACTAAGTTGTTTTTGTCAGAGGACTTAGCTAAGAGAAGACAATTAGTAACTGTTACACCATCAGAACCATTGTATGGGTCCACTCCAATAGGATCCACTATAATTGCCTAGAAAGTTTGCACATGTGAATTGATATTTGGGGATAGATTAGTAATTGCTGACTTCAGAGCATTGCCTTTCAAAGAGTACGATGTGATATTGGGCATGAGTGGTTGACTAAGCACCAGGCGCAGATTGATTGCCTAAGGCGGAGAGTCACATTGACCTTACCATCGGGTGAGATGGTTAAGATCAATTGGGATATGTGGAAGTTACCATATAGTCCTATCATAGCCATGTTGCACTATTTAAAATAGAGTAAAAACTTCAAATAGTTGCTAGATGAAGACATCGGGCAGCCCAAAATGATTCAGGAGATTTAGTAGTGCGGGAATACATTGATGTAATTTCAGAGGATCCACCTAGACTACCACCGCACAGACAAGTAGAGTTCAAAATTGAACTACATCATGGCACTAATCCTATAGCTATTCCTCCCTATAGGATGGCACTAGTGGAATTGATTGAACTCAAGAAATAGTTGGATGAACTCTGTGAGAAGGGACTCATTTGACCCAGTGAATCACCATGGGGAGCCCTAGTATTGTTTGTGAAGAAGAAGGATAGATCCATGAGGTTGTGTGTTGATTATATGAAGCTCAATCAAGTAACAATAAAGAACAAGTATCCTTTTCCTAGAATAGATGATCTATTCGATCAACTAAGGGGACCTAGTCACTTCTCCAAGATTGATCTGAGATTAAGATACCATCAAATAAGGATTTGAGAGTCAGATATACATAAGACAACCTTTAAAACTTGATATGGAAACTTTGAGTTCACAGTAATGACATTTGATTTGACCAACGCACCGACCACATTTATGGACCTGATGAACAAAGTCGTCCGACATTATCTAGATCAATTCATAGTAGTTTTTGTTGATTATATCCTAATCTACTCCAAATTAGAAACTGAACATGTAAAAAACTTGAAGATTTTATCGGGAATACTAAGAAGAAATTAGTTATATGGTAAGCTCAGCAAGTGCGAGTTCTAAAGGATGAAGGTCAAGTTTTTTGGCCATGTTGTCAATAGATCCAAACAAGGTGGAGTCCATAGCTAATTGGAGTCGATCCAAACAAGGTCAAGGAAGAAATGAGTTCTAGAGTTATATCAATAGATCCAAACAAGGTGGAGTCGATAGCTAATTGGAAGTAACCAAAGACAGTTACAAAGATTAGAAGCCTTTTGGGTTTGGTTGGATATTGCTGCAGGTTTATTTAAGATTTCTCGAAGCTAGCTGGACGCATGATTAAGTTAACCAAGAAAGGAGAAAGTTTTATTTGGAATGAGAAATGTGAAAAATCATTTCAAGAACTAAAGAAGAGGTTGACTTTAACTCTCGTATTGGTCACTTCTACACATGGGGTGAGATATGTCCTATATACGGATGCTTCCCTGAATAAACTTGGTGTTATACTAATACAAGAGGGAAAGGTCATTGCATATGCTTCTCAATAGTTGAAGGCACATGAATAGAACTACCCTATTCATAACTTAGAACTGGCTGCAATTGTGTTTGCACTGAAGATCTGGAGACATAACCTCTATGGAGCAGAATTTGATCTGTTCTCAGATTATAAGAGTGTGAAGTACATTTGCACTAAAAAAAAATGAATCTAAAAAATAGAGATGGATGGGGTTTCTCAAGGATTATGATTTTCAACTTCACTACCACTCAGGAAAGGCGAATGTTGTAGTTGGTCCCCTTAACCGAAAATATAATAAGAAGGATAAGGAAAAGGGCAGATGTAAGGGCAGATGTATTATTTAAGTGATTTCAATTTAGGTGTAACCTCAGACGGGGAGCAAGTGTACCTAGATGCTATTACCTACCAAATAGATGTTTTACACCAGATAAGGGATGAACAAAGCAAGATAACTGGATAATTGATCTGACGAAAGGTGTTAAACAGGGAAAACATCCTGATTTCAGGATCAATGCCAAGGGCACACTAAGACTGAGAGATAGAATCTATGTCCCAAAGAGTGGATAGAGTAGAAGAACCAAACTGGATAAGGCTCATCAGACTAAGTATACGATGCATCCAGGTGGTGATAAAATGTATTAGAACCTCAAGAAAACCTATTGGTGGAGAGGTATTAAAAGGGACATAGCCAAGTATGTCTTTAAATGCCTAACCTATCACTAGGTACAAGCAGAGCACTAAAGGCCTACCAGGTTGTTACAGCCACTCCAATCCTAGAAAGGAAGTGGGGCAACATCACCATGGACTTCGTTAACAGTTTACCCAGAAACCCAAAGGGGAAAGACATAGTGTGGGTAATTGAGGATCGACTCTCAAAGGTGGCTCATTTTCTACCTCTACAATCCACAGATCTAGTGCGAAAACTTGGAGAACTATATGTCAAAGAAATAGTGAGGCTGCACAGGGTGCCAAAAACAATTTTGGTAGACAGATAACTCAGATTCACATCCCAGTTCTAGTAGAGCTTGCAGAAGGAACTAGGCAATAAACTCACCATGAGCACTGCATTCCATCCTCAGACCAATTGGCAGTCTAAGAGGATCATATAAATACTGGAAGATATGTTGAGAGCTTGTGTCCTTGATTTCAAGGGAAACTGGAGCAAATACTTGCATTTGGAAGAATTCTCCTACAATAACAGTAGAAGCAACTTGAGAATTGGAGAACAAAATGCGAAAGAAGTACACAAATCTCATCATTAGGAGCATCTAACTAGATGCATCACATAAGTATGTGGTTCCTTTTAAATTTTGAAGACAAAATTCTTTTAAGGTGTTATGCTATAATACCCCAAAATTCATACAAAATTTGATAAATAAAATTTAATAAAAATATTTTGAGTGAAATAAACTTTGGGAAATCCATGAAATTATGGTGCTTCAGTTGTATAATCCATGAACAAAAAGACCAATAAGTCATAACGAAACACGGGACGTCCCACAAAACTAAACAACGCAACAAACACTAACTACCAAGGTAGCTGACCGCGATAGTGCAACAATGCCTTCGACTACCGTAGTAGCCTACTTCAGTAATGCAAGAAAAACCTAGAAAAACATTGCAATTCTGATTATCGCGATAGTGAATCGAGTTACTGCGGTAATACATAAATATATAAGTTAAAACCCTACACAAAAAACCCTAATTTCGATTGTTTACCCTGCAGTCACATACTTTCCTCCTGGAACCGATACCAGCTGGCTACTGTCGACCCTAACCCTCTTCTCCATGCTATCTGAGTTAATCCCAATCCATTCCATCCTATGGTAGCATTCTCGCAAGTGTGATAGAGGAAGAATCACAAAGTTTGTGGGGAGTTGGACTATGATGCATTTCCAAACAAAGAACACAGAAGTAAGGGTCTGTTTCTTATACAATACAAGTTTTCCTATCACTATTTCAATGTTGTTTGAGTTTAAGAATGTTCCTTTCGCGTAAACAAAGCATTAAACACATTTGAAGTGTTCCGGTGAGGCAAACAAGATGAACAATGAGGGGAAACAATGTATAACATTTTCCATTCACTTTGATGTATGTTTTAAGTCTACTGCACAATGCATTGAAGTCCAGGCATGAGAGAAAACAAGAAACGCATGAATCAATTGCAATTTTCTAGAACTCACATGACTACTATGGTAGTGATCGTGATAGTGCACTATATACATGAGATTTCTCACAAATTACTGCGGTAATACTCAGGCCTACCATGGTAACAACATGGAAAACTTGCCCAGAACACAGCCTACCGTGGTAGTGCGATTAACCCTCGTAAGTTACTGCTATAGTCCAACACGTTAATGTGAGTGTAATCCTATTTTCGTGTTTTCATACAAAGACCTTGATTACCACGGTGTTTCCCTATACTACCATGGCACACAAGTGAAACATAGACCAACATATGCCTGTTATAACCTTATTACATACCATATACCATATAAACTTGAGAATCATTGTATTATAGTTTAAACACACTATAACTACTTCAACTTCTAAGAATCTTGATATTAAATCCTTAAAGGTTGAGGATACCCGAAGATTGGGATAAAGAAGTGAATTTTAGAAGGAACCAAACAAGAAAATAGGTGAAAATGACTACCCTAAACTCTTCAGTATTATTCTGGTTTAAATTTGAAACATGATTAAATTTTCACTTGTATTGACTAGTTAGAAACATTCTAGGGATGTGTGATGCATATGAATGATTGATCTTCTCTTATGATGTTGATAGCATGATGTACTATCCATGAATGTCAATACTATTTGAAATATATGTCATGTATACCATGAGATGAATAACATGATTTGTGTGACCCTAAGCATGATGTATTGTTGATTTAAATCCATTGTTATTTATATTTGGATGTCAATATTGTGAACATGCATGTAGTTAGTAAATAAAGATGATTAGTTAACCACGTAACGACACAGTGATGCAGATACTATGGTAGTTGTCTAGCATCATCGTGGGTGTTCCTAACCCAAAGCGGATCTTGATGCTATTGTGGTGGTAGTGAGTTGTGACTGAGAGTCGAATTGAGACTTCACTTCTTGAACTGATGGTCAAGTGAGACATTACTCCTAAGATAGGGTTTTGAGTAGGTAACATGCCTTTCAATATTCTGAACCTAATTGAAAATACCGAGAAGACTCATTTCGGTTTTAATGTCAACCAAAACAATTGAATTGTATGAAATGCCTAATTCCTTATAAGCGCTTGCATATTTTATGTTTTAACTATTATAATACTCGAGATGTTTTGTGTGTTATCTACTAGGCTCTTAAGCTCACCCCACTCATTTCTTTTCAAGTAATCACTGAAGGCACTTGTATTGACAAGTGAAGATGGAATCATCTTGTAGTCATGGTATACTTCACTGTTGAGGTTGTGTACTAGTAGAGTTTATTCATTATTTTCTAGTTGTAGGACATGGGTCCCAGTTTACATTCATTATGTTCATTTATATGTTGATGACCATTTCTTTGATGGAGTCAACCATGGGGCCAGACAATTACTAGTTTCATGAACTTCAGCCACAAAGGCCAACATTTGACTATCACTGATGGTAAGTTGATTGTTTCATTTAGTTTATCATCCCAGCATTGTTATTTATTCATGTTATGAATTACTTTGTTGATGACTCTAATATATGATGGGATGTGACTTGGTACAAATAAACCAGGAGATGAGATGAGATATAGTAATATCCCGGTGCGTAAACAGTGAAAGTGGGAGTGACTACATACGAATATGATTCCATCTCGATTTGAGAGACAAGCGCACTGGTTGTGCTGAATGTGACTAAATTCCAAGGATAGGGTGTTACAAAGGTCATTTGATGTCATCACCAAACGAACAAAGAGTGGAAATCAAGAGGACAGTCATTCCTCTGAGGCTAACTACATCCAAGGGGATGATAGTTAAGGCCAAATCAATCTAGAAAGACATCAACTTCAAATGATCCCCAAAGAATCAAAGTAAGATACTACAAGATGATAAAAAAAATGGAGAATGTGGACAAGAAATAGAATTCCCATTCACAACTTAACTGCACAAGGAAAGAGTGGAAGTAGCAGGCCGAGCAACAAGAGTAATGTTACCGTTGTGGCCAACGAGGACATACAACAAACATTTTTCCTACCAAGTCTCAAACTTCTCAGCAACAAGTGCAACTCAACCACGCTAAAGAAGAGCAAAGCAAATAAACGAAAAGACTGGGACTATGCTTCCTTTGTAGGTAGAAGGGACACATAGTAGAGAATTGCCTTGTAGGAGTACCAGCTCAAGCTCCTCAGCAATAGCAGGAGCAGTATGTTAAATAAACCATCAGAATAAAGTTTATATTTTTAAAGAGGGATAAGTTGTAATACTCTGAAATTTTGATGGAATTAGCAAATAATTAAATAGAAGAATTTGAATGAAATCAAATTTTGAGAAAATCATGAAATTAATAGTGCAAGATATGTATTTCTAAATGAATTAGTAGGATTACCAATGAATAGAGAAATAGAATCCAAGATTGAAGTTCACCTTAGAACTTACTCTTTAACCATTCCCCATATAGAATGGCCCAAGTAGAGCTGATTAAGTTAAAGACTCAGCTAGACAAGCTCCAAGAAAAAGAATTCATCAAACCAAGTGAATCACCAAGGGGAGTTTCAATATTGTTCATGAAAAAGAAAGACAGATCCATGAAGTTGTGTGTTGACTGTCGAAAGCTAAATTAGGCAATTGTGAAAAACAAGTATCCTTTGCCAAGAATAAATGACCTATTCGATTAGTTGAGGGGAGCCACCACTCATTTCTCAAAGATTGATGTTAGGTTAGGATACCATTAGTTGAGGATCTAAGAGTCAGATATACACAAGACAAACTTTAGGATTCGATATGGACACTTCAAATTTATGGTAATGCCCTTTGGGTTGACCTATGCACCAGCAACATTTACGGACCTAATGAACCAAGTATTTAGGCAATACATTAACTACTTTTTGGTGGTATTTATAGATGACATCATGATTTACTCTAAGTCAAGAGTTGAACACTTAGAACACTTGAGGATTGTGTTGGAGACTATAACACCCCACTTCCAGTGCCCCATTGACCCCGTCATCCGATGATATAATCTTCTCCAATCAATATTCTTGGGTCGCCCAAGAGGCGAGCTTGTGCTACATTATCCTTTTTCCTTTCAAAGTCTCAAACCCATGATATTTCCTACATACATTAGTCTATGTACAAAATAATTTATGGCATCATAATAAAATCTTTTATTCTAAATTTCAAGTACATGAACTTTACAGTGGAAAATAAATTCAAAACTGAAATAAATAATTTGGCTTGGGCCCACGTGCCCTACAATGAAATGAATAAAACAAATTCCTAATAAATAATCTTCCACGTGAGCTAATGAATTAATTTTCTGAAATGTGAAAAATGAGGGGGGTGAGCTAAAAAACCCAATGAATCATTTCATCTATTTAATTCATTATTCCAACCAAATAACATAAGCATATCAAACACTTTCAAGGATTTAATCGATTCAAACAATATATTATTTTAGTTACAATTTAGACTGAATGAGGTTAACCTTTGTGCTTTAGATCTAGGGAGAGAGATTAATACTGAAACTCAAACCCTTTTCTGTGAAGTAGGATCACTCCTGAAACCTAGTCCACTGTGGTGTTAATCCTGACAACTAGTTCAAAAGTCCAATCCTAGATGGAACACAGAACATCCATCCCCATGCCAGTAAGTGTTTGAAATCTTTATTCAATCTTATTTTTGTGTGCAAGAACATAATCAATAAATATTTCAACAATATTTAAACATTCCAATAGTAATCAACATTTATATAAACGAAACAATGACTTTTGATTTTTTATGTAAAAGATTGTACAAGACGCAACTACGGAGTATACACTCTTAAAACAAAAAAGATGACTTCCGATTTCTGATGTAAAAAATTATACAAGACGCAACTATGGAGCATACTCTCTCAGTAAAGAACAATATAATAATTTAATAGCATAAATAAAAGAACATGAATTAAACTAAGCACACAAGCAAGTATTATTTAAATCAAAATAATAAATTAAAAGAAGGGAAAAAAATTTCACCTCGTGATTTCTTTCTAAATCTGTGTAGCACTTCGTTGCTACTACCTCGCAAGCTATTTAGAATCGCTCAAGAAAGGAAAAGGGATTGAGGGTGCCAAGAAGGAGACAGAGAGAGCAAGAAAAGTATTGTTCAGTTTTTGTTGGGATAAATAAAATGAGTGAGGTAGGGAGGTTTATGCAGAGTGTTCGAGGGTCAAATTTGTAAATTTTTGGTCTTTTTTGAAATATAAACTTTCCATTTGTTTTTAATTTTTAGAGAGTTTTTGGTGCATCCGAACATTATATATAAATATTACATGAATGGATATATCGATCAATTCTCGGAATAACATGTGCGCGGATCAATTCACGGAAAGGATGGAATATTTTTCATATCAGATTATTGTACATGGATTTTGCACACGGATATACCAATCATTATATATATATAAATAAGTTGCAAGCATGGATTGAATTTAAGTTTGTTACTACATTTGTCTTCTTATATAGGTTATAACCCTCAATTTATCGGTTTTGAATTTATATTATAATAAGTTTGAATATCTTGGCCATATATGTTAATGTACATATATATATATCTATATCTGTACCTTACCCATCTAGATATGGTTACTCATATATATGATTTATTTGGTTAAGTTAATATGTTTCTGATTACGTTAATATATAACCATATCTATGATTTATATGGTTAACTTACTCATATCTATGATTTTATTTATTTATTTATTTATTATTATTATTATTATTTAATACTATATATTACTATTAACTAACCTTACTATATGTTTAGTATTATTAGTATTAATAGTAATTATTATATGTTTACTATTATTAGTAATAACATATTAATACATATATCAATTAATATATACCTATATATATACATGTGCATATATACTTTTACACCAATAAATAAATCATTTAATTGCATATGTCTACATTAATCACTTCAAAATAATATATATATGCACCGATTATTATACCAATCAAATGTCACATATATAGACACCAATTAATATATATTTATGTGTCTATACTAATTAAATCGTATATGCATACATCTATACAAAATAATTGGGGTATTACATTCTAACCCCCATTAAAAGAGATTTCGTCCTCAAAATCTATCACTAGGTTACTTATGTGTCTTTTGATCGAGCGTTTCTAGTGAAAAGTTCTAGGTACTTATTTTGTATTTCACTTTCCAATTTTCAAGTGGCCTCTTCTATTCCGTGTTGTTTTCAAAGGACTTCGACTAAAGGAATGTCTTTGTTCTCAAGTTCTGTACCTTGCGATCGAGAATCCTAACGATTGGTTTTTCATACGTGGCATTTTCTTGGATGTCCATTTCTTCCAAGTGGATTATGTGTGATGGATCAAGTTCGTATTTCCTGAACATAGACACATGAAATACGTTATGTACTGAGGCCATTCGATTTGGTAGGTCTTTCTCGTAGGCGCATTTGCCAATCTTCTTGAATATTTTGAAGGGTTCGATGAATCTAGATGCTAGTTTTTTCTTGATTTCAAACCGTTTGATTCCCTTCAGTGGAATAATTCTTAGAAACACTTTTTCACCTGGGTAGAATTCTAGTGGTCTTCTTCTTTTGTCAGCATAACTTTTTTGGCGACTTTGTGCAGTGGTTAGTCTTCTTTGGATTTGTCTTACTTGATTGGTCATCTCTTCTACTAGGTCTAGTCTAATAAGTACATGATCCTCTAACTCAGCCTAACAAGCTGGTGATCTGCAGGGTCTCCCATAGAAGGTTTTGTACAGTGCCATCTTTATGTTTGCCTGATAACTATTGTTATATGCAAACTATGCCAAGTATAGGTACTTAATCTAGTTCCCTTTGAAGTCAAGGATGCAAGACCTCAGCATGTCTTCTAGTGTCTAGATGACTCTTTCAGATTGTATATCCGTCTGAGGGTGAAAAGTCATACTCATGGTGAGTGTAGTTCCTAGTCCCTTTTGTAGACTCTTCTGAAATTGTGAAGTGAAACGAGTGTCTAAGTCTGACACTATTGTTTTAGGGACCCCATGAAGGCGAACAATCTCTCTCACATAGAGTTCACCTAGATTATTAACTTGATCTGTGGATCTAATGGGCAAGAAATGTGCCATTTTAGTGAGGCGATCCACAATCACCCAAACAATCTCTTTCCCTTTTTGAGTTCTGGGTAATCCATTGACAAAGTCCACGACAATGTTATCCCACTTCCATTCTAAGATTGGAAGTGGTTGTAACAATCCAGAGGGCTTTCGGTGTTCTACCTTTACCTGCTGACAGGTTAAGTACTTAGAGACATACTTGGCTACATCTTTCTTCATACCTTTCCACCAATAGGTTTTTCGAAGATTTTGATACATCTTATCTCCTCCTGGATGCATCATGTATTTTGTTTGATGGGTTTCGTTTAGAATGGTTTGCCTATTCGGTCCATATTGCAGTACACAAATTCTTTTTCTGAGTCTTAAGGCACCCTCGACATCCATTCTAAAGTCAATATGCTTTCCTCATTGAATTCCTTCAATCAAAATTTTGAGCCATTTGTCTTGCCTTTGATCTTCTTTGATCTGATGCAGAAGATCTGGTTGACAAGTCGTATTATATAGATAGGCTCGTTCTTCATTTAACGTCGTCCATCCTGAAATCTTTGATCAGTTGATACATCTGACCTTTTTTCTCCTGCTGTTTGCTAAATTTTCTACTGAGGGCATTTGCTACTATGTTGGCTTTTCCTAGATGGTAATGAAGTTGGAAATCGTAGTCTTTAAGGAATTCCATCCACCTACACTGCCTAAGGTTCAATTCTTTCTAGGTATAAATGTATTTCAGACTTTTGTGATCTGAAAACAAGTCAGACCTCTCACCATACAGGTAATGTCTCCATATCTTCAAGGCAAACACTATAGCTGCTAGTTTTAAGTCATGTATTGGTTAGTTTCGTTTATAGATCTTTAGTTGTCGCGAAACATAGGCAATGAGATAGAGGCCAAAGTCAATCTCCTCTTCAATTCTTGGAATGATTGTTCATACTTTTCATCCCAATCTAACAGAACTTCCTTTTTGGTTAGTCTGGTCATAGGTTTTGCTAATTTGGAAAAATCTTAAATGAATCTTATGTAGCATCAAGCTAGGCCCAAGAAGCTTTGAATCTTAGTGACTGTCTTAGGTTGTTTCTAATCTGTGACAACTTCTACCTTTTTAGGATCTACAGAGATACCTTCCGCTGATACTACATGACCAAGAAATTTGACTATCTTCATCTAGCATTCACACTTGCTGTATTTGGCATACAGTTGGTGTCTTTTAAGTGTTTCTAACGTGATCCTTAGGTGTTCTAAGTGTTCTTTTCTGCACTTGAGTATATTCGGATGTCATCAACAAATACTACGACAAACTAGTCAAGGTATTGCCTAAATACTCCATTCATTAAGTCCATGAATGTTGTCGGGGCATTGGTTAGACCAAAAGGAAATACTATAAACTCGAAGTATCCGTATCGAGCTCTAAAGGCAGTCTTGTGAATGTTTGTTTCATGGATCCTCAACTGATGATACCCTGACCTAAGATTGTTTTTTGAGAAATGAGTGGCTCCTCTCAATTGATCAAATATAAGGGGTATTTGTTCTTTACCGTCACCTGATTTTGTTTTTGATAGTCAATGCAGAGTCTCATAGATTTGTCCTTCTTTTTCACAGACAATACTGGAGCCCCCTAAGGTGATTCACTTGCTCTAATGAATTCTTTCTCCCGGGGCTCGTTTAATTGAGTCTTCAACTCGATTAATTCTACTGGTGCCATACGGTATAGAGGTATAACTATGGGGTTGGTTCCAGGTTGGAGTTCAATTTTGAACTCGATGCCTCTAGTTGGTGGTAGTCTGGGTAAGTCATCAGGGAATACGTCTTCATAGTCTCGGACTTGAAGATTGGTTGAAATCAGTTTATTCCCGAATCTAAGATCACATGTACACATTCTCTTTACAGTGATAGTAGTTCCTATGAGTGTGGATACGTTTAAGGTTACATGCAAGGTTTTTTTTACTAGTTTTAACCTATCAACTAGTTCTTTTGAAACAAAAGACTTTGTAGCATCCGAATCAAACAATAGTTTCACAACAATGTTAAATAATGGGAATGCACCTTCAATAACAGGGATTTGGTCTTCAAGGGTGTAACACCCCAATTTTCAACCAGACCTTCGTTCACGTGTTATGTCACGTGTGGATTGTCACCTGATGAAAATCAAGATGCTACTTAAAGTTTCGTTTTGTCAAAATCTTTTTCTTCAAAATTAAATTCTTAAACGATAGTTCTCAAGTTAATTTCTATGAAGATATTCTGGGTAAGATAGAAAATTGCAATAATTGTATCGAATAAATCAAAAGTAATGCAGCGGAATAGTTTTAAAACTATTCATTTAAACCAAAATCGTTAAATGAGTAAAACTGTTTAAAGATAAAACAGTCGAAGTTAAACCAATGTAAACACATTAAAGCAATCCAATACAATATATAAAACATAACTTCCAAATCACCTATCCCTGACGACCTCCCCATGAGGTGTCCAATCTGAGTGCGAGTCTTCTGTCGTAAGACACCCTATTCTAAGTCCAAGCGTACCTGAAAAATAGAATGGGAGTGAGCTCGAAAACTCAGTGGATCAATCCTACACATCACATGCATTATATAGACCCAATCCAAAACATTACAAACACTTTCAAACATTAGGCGTTTCAAACATTCATTTGTTTTAGTCGAAGTCTAAAACCGGAAGAGGGTTGAGATGTCTCTCGGTATTCCCTGTGATTCAATCAAAATCTCAGAGGGTTCTAATAACCGTCTAAAATCAATCGATACTCACATCACAGCCTAAGAGAGCGTACTTATCGTGACGTCGTACCGTCTCCCAAAGACTTCGAGTTGTCATAGTCAGCTCCGGGTGAGAATACTTACGATCCGCCTTGTAGCTTGACAATCTCTAGCAGTGACATATAGGAGATGCCACCTCGATCAGCTTCAGGCTCGTTAATCATACCGGTACATAGATTCTTATTAAACCATCGTCTTATTTTAGTTTTACAGACAATCTCTAATATACCAAGCATCACATAATATACATAACAATAATCTAACTATACATACAAGCGAACATAATAAAATGCATGAGTAACAATAAGATCTAGATGCATATGTTCCTAGTCATGCATGCCATATATGAGCAAATCCAAATGCAAGATCATATCATGAACTAATTACGCATGTATTAAATAATTTATCATACATCACAAATCATCTACGTAAGCCAAGCAATTCAATCAATCACCTAACCAAATTCTAATGACCTAGAACTATTCAATCAAATGCTTTGAATCTTAAATCTATATAATACATGTGAGCAAGGAAGTCACGCCTACCTGATTTCTCGATCTTCAAGCTTCCTTGCTTTCCGTCGAAATGTTTGACACTCCAAGTTTATAATATCTGAAATTCAACACTTAATCATTCTTGAGCTTAATTAATTTCTAAGGTAATTATGGAATTCAAATATTTCTTCCGACTAGTTTAGGGTCTTTCTAAAATTCTAAAATTTAATATATTCTCATTCATATTAGTTTCTGAGGTTTTTCTAAATCTCTTAAACTTAAAATTTTGACTTTATTAATTTACTTACAAGCTTTTATCATATGATTAGAGTTCTAATAACTTTATCGTCATAATTTTGATAATTTACTTATAGGTCTTTTCCTAAAATTAAATTTCTACTAATTTGATTTTCGTGATTTAAATAATTTGTTAATATCATAATTAATTTAATTACAAATAAAATAAAACTTCTATTGGTCCAATCTATAATCTAGTTCATAAGTGAGATTTCTAATCTTTTTCTAATATTAAGGCTTTGCTAAGATTTAAATGTCAATTTAAATAATTTTCGTTCATTTAATTTTCTAAATTAGATCTTTAATTACTTAATGACATATTCTTAATTTAAATACTAAATTTTAAATACTTGAATAAATAAGTAGATAACCATTAATAATTATATACATATATATATATATATTTCCACACCTTAATATTTTGTTGTCATAAGGTTAGTAGTTTTATTAAAATTCTAGTGTTCCAATCAATTCATATTAATTTTTCATATTATACTAAATTGAACACTTTATAATGTATTAATAAACTATACTATAAATTATTAGCTAAACATACCCCATTACCATAAAACAAAATATTCATAACTATCTTACCTCTCCATTCCACGGTCAATTTGCAGCAAGGCCTCCAAATGATCCACACACACCTCAACAACCCAATTTCTGCTCCAATTCACGTTCTTCATTTCTGTTTCCATCAGTTCCCTGTTCTTTGTTCCATCATCAACACACACACACACGCTGCACCATACCTCCACCAAAACTAAACTGCCCCTGTTTCGCTCATCCTTCTTCACGAACAAAATGAGCACCGTTGTTCTTCATCTTCCACAGCGACATGCACAGATCGCACAACTTACCACAATGAAACGCTGCTGCAACGTTCTTCCTTCACTCCATGCTGCAACTGAAAACCAGGATTTTTAGTTTCGTTCTCCCTGTTCGGCAACAACAAGCAACAGTAGCAGCAGCAGTGTGCACAGCGGCAGCAGCTTCGTCCTCCCCTGTTTCGCTCCACAGCCTGCATGACATTCTTCTTCATTTGTCACGTTTAACAGCAGCAACCGTCAGGAGCAGCGGCCATGGACAGCCAAACCAGCGAACCTGGTCCCTTCCTTCATCTTCGTCTTCATTTGGAAGCAGAAACAGCAGCTGCTCGAGCTGCTCCTTCTTTCTCATTCTCTGTTTTCTTCTGTCTAATTCACCGTTCCCAGCTCCTCCACCACCAGATGCACCCGTCCGGTTCATTCATCTCCAAAACAGGGCATTGGCAGCAGCTCCTCTCGTTCTCTCTGTTCCTCATGCCAAGACGCAAGATTACCAGCTGCATCTTCATCTTTTTCGTGCAACACTGAGGAACGCAGCAGCAGACCGCGATTTCCTCTGTTCTTCGGCTGGCAGCAGTGATTTCCTCTTCTTCATTCTTTGCTGTTTCACTCCAATTTGCAGCTGCTCCATTTTGCTCTTCGTTTCATTCTTCTTCATGCACAAACTCCTCTTCTTCATTTGCAGCAACGACAGAGCATTGTAGCTCTGTTTTCGAATCCTCAAATTCATCATATCCGGCCTCTGTTCTTGTTCTTCTTCTTCGTTTCAGTCCGACCAGTGGCAGCTTCTGTTCATCTTCTTCGTTTCTGTCCCCTGTCTGTTGCTCCCAGCCAGCGACAACGACAGAGAAATAGCAGCTACCCCTGGAACTTCGTCATTTTCATATGCCTCTCGACCGACTACACACGCCCCGAATTTTCCAGCTCCTTCTCCTATTCCGGCGTCCTCAATACGCCAACATTCCACCCCTCTATTATTTGCTCAAGTTAACTTAGTTAATTCCTGTTATAATTTCATAAACCTGTAATTTTCTTATTTTAACCATCCTCATATTGTATAAGATATGCATGCATATATATATATACATATTAATCTCTTAAAATCTAAATCAAATTTTTTTTTTTCCAACCATGTAATTGAATATATATCTATATGAAGACTTATAATAAGATTACCATGATATATATATATATATATATATTTTTTTTTTTCTCAATATACACACACACACCCATATATATCTATATGAATTCGTGTGTTACCATTTAAATTAATTTATGAACCTTGTGATAAATTTATGTATTTCATACTGTTATTATTATTGTTATTAATTCAATTACTATATATTAAACATCACTAGTCATAATAAACATCAATTAATTATTTCGGCTATTCATATATATATATATATATCTATAGGACATAATATGTAATATTATCTTACTATTATTATTATTATTATTATTATTATTATTATTATTATTATTTTTCGATCAAATCATATGCTCCATTTTTGCATCATTTGCACCTTCGCGCGAGTGCGAGCGAGCGATTAAGTGATTTATTTATTTCTAAGCATAATCTACGTCTATTATTATTATTATTATTATTATTATTATTATTATTATTCATCTCTTGTTCACTCACGACGTGGCATGATCGCGACGTTGCGGGTGTTACAAAGGGTATCAATGATGGCAAATACTCTAGACTGCTCTTGCCCACGACCCTGGTTCAAGTTTTGTGCCCGACCCTGGTTCTGATTTTGCCCTTGGGTGTTATTTTGTGTAGGCAGTTGTTGTTGAGGACGTACATTCTGTTCTCCTTCTTGACGATTCAGAGGTTGTTGCTACTATCGAGGCTAGGTTTTGGTGGGACAAAAATTCGCTATGTGCCCTTGCTGGTTGCAGTGGAAACACCGCCCTTGATGTCTGGCCAACTCTAATTGTTCTTCCATGGCCGATTTGGTCAATTTTTCCATGGGGGAATTTTTTCCATCATTTTTATTAGCATCCCTTCCCCTCTGATCTACCTGGTGGTCTCTGTTACCTCCTAGTCTCTTGTTTCTATTCCTTAACATTTGCTCGAAGTTCAACTCTTGCTTTAAGGTTGATGCCTCGTCTACAACTTCCCTATACGTTTTTGGGCAGGTTATCTTTATTAATTTTTGAATCTCAATCTTTAGACCCTGAGTGAAGCAGTTGACCTTCTTCTTCTCTTCAATGATTAGTTTAGGTGAAAACTTGGCCAATTCGGTAAATTTGGCCTCATACTCCTCTATGTTTCAACAGAACGAAGTCCTCCTGTATCTTTGTCATGTTGCTTCAGGGAAGAGTTTCTCGTAAAATATCTCCCTAAACTCTTCCCAATTCATTCTGCTAGCATTAATGATCAGGTCTGCCTTCACCATCCGCCACCAGCTTCTAGCTGGTCCCTTAAATTAATGGGTAGCCAATGCTACCTTACTAAGACCCATTACTCTCAACACATCCAGGTGTTCTTCTACTTTTTGGTACCAATGGTCAGCTGTTAAGCTATCAGTAGTACCATAAAATTGTGATGGTCCTAGCTTCTTTAATTCTACCAACAACTTTCTATGTTCACTATCTTCTAGGTCCTCTGGTTCTTCCTAATAATCCAAAATCTCAGGTGCTGGCATTAGCTACTGCATCGAAATATGTTCCTCCACCTACGACTGTTGTGTCGCCTGAGGTATCATTTGAGATAACATCCTATCTTTCTGTTCCATCACTTTTCTGGTAACTTCAATCATCATATGTTCCATCTTAGCCTCGGCCATGCCGTTCTGTGCTTCCTGAGAGCCGGAGTCATCAGATGTAACACCTTTTGTTGCATATGTCCTAGGTCCAACATTTATCTACACATTAACGCTGATTTAGTATTTGTTTTTGCCTTTTTGTTTAATCTGTTCTATCATGACTTTAGATTCATGTTTCTAGGTTCTCAATTTGTTTAGTGGCGTAATAGTTTATTCTTCTAAGTCCTTTTTGTTTTTGGGTAAAAGATTTGGTTTAACACATACATATTCAAACAGTAAGATCATCAAATAT
This sequence comes from Tinospora cordifolia, assembly GCA_030144865.1. NCBI lineage: Eukaryota > Viridiplantae > Streptophyta > Magnoliopsida > Ranunculales > Menispermaceae > Tinospora > Tinospora cordifolia. The sequence continues at coordinate 2,052 of JAJIYU010006214.1, read as the reverse complement.
TCAATCATTCAAGAAGTTCATGCTAGCATAGTAAAATTCCAGTCTTCCACCTATGCCTCCAGGTTCGTGTATATCATACCACCCTTGCCCTTCAACATAGACTTCCACCCAGAGATTTCACTACACCCGATCAATTTCACAAATGTCTCAATTTTTAAGGTTTCCTAATGCCCACTATACTTGACTATCCCATATCAGTCAAGCAGAGGGAAACAAGTTCGTCCAAAGCCACTGATCATTCACTAAATATGGTTTGTCATTATCTGAGTTTAGGATTCTTCTATACCCCCGAATTCTTATGCGTCCCATACCACATAGAAACCAAGGATATGAGATCCTCCCAATCTCGTGCCATGACTAAATAAGTGTTCATTTTCACCGTTTCCAATCTCTAACTTGTGTCCTAAAAGTTTATTCATGATTCACTGTGCCACCCTTGGCAACCCCCAAGTCTCTACTTAAGGTCTCATTCCTAGACCTAGGTTCTCAATTCCTGGTTGGAAGGTCCTTATATTGAACCGAAAATCTTCCTCTATCCATGATACCACCCTTGGCATCTCCTTTAAACTATAGTAAATTCATTGCCCTCAGTTTCCCTCTCTTGGATTTCTCATAGAAAAATAGTTGTGTTCTTCAACTCTGACTACTTGTATGAGCTGGTGGGACAACCTCCTGATTGGACAGTGAGACCAAAGTCTGCTTAGCAACCGTGCATTCTAGAATGGAATAACCCATCTCCCTTTCAATATTTTAGCTTAACTCGGGACAAGGCTTACCCATTATCAGCTCAACTCGTAATCTTTGTATCTAAACAAAACCATTGAAAACTGTAATAAACCAAATTTTTATAACGCGTACACGTCGAAAATTTTTTTATAAAAAATATTAAATAAATATAAAAATGTTCGAAAACATGATTTAAATATTTCTTATAATATTTATTAAATAAATAAAATAAATCACATTGGTTATTTTCAATATTCAAAATTTTCAAAGTGTAAATAGTGAAAATAAATTTTTAAAAATATTAAATAAATATAAAAATGACCAGAAACAAGATTTAAATGTTTATTATAATGTTTAATAAAGAAATAAAATAAATCACATTGGTTCAAGTTGACGAAAAATTAGAAAACAAAAAAAAAATACTTATGGGGGTTTATTAAACTAATTTAAAAAAAAAAGGAGGATCTGGGCAAAATTTTCCTCTATGAATAGTGGTACTGTTCATCTACGGGCACTGTTCATGCGCTTACTATTTATCATCCCCTATTTGATCGTGAAACATCGAACCAGAGAGCAAAAATCGAAAAAAAAATAAAAAAAAATTCTGAATTTGGGGGTTTCGTTTTTAGGTCATCGGAGATCCGATTTTTGCCTGGAGATAGTCAATACGATCCAGATTGAGTCTAGAGCAATCCTAAGAATCTAAAGTAAGATTCTAAAGCTCTAAACTATTAAGATCTGAATTATGTAGTCAGAATTTTGAATTTGAATTTGAGGGTTTCAAATTTGGGGTTTTTAATGTAAATAACAATCTTAAGCGCAAAGAGCTCAAATCTAGCTTGCTTGCTGTAGAATAAGTGATTTTAGACTAGATTCTGTGAATTTTGACTGTTCATTTGTGATTTTTGACGGATCTACGAGTTTTGATTGAATCTGGTGAATTTGAAGGTGCAAATCCTTTGATAGGTCATAAAACTCTATCTGTTCATCCTTTGAAGTAGCAGTCAGAATTAAAAGTGTTTAACACTTAGTTTGGAACGCGTGGACTGTATTTGTGTGTGTAGTTACGGAGAAATGAAATTTGGGATTTTTTGAAGGGAAAAAATTCTTTGATACACAAATAAAACCCAATCTGAGCTTAGTTTGAAGCTAGGCTCAGTACTAAAAGTGTTCAATTATTCATGTGGGACGCGTAGACTGTGGTCTCGTGTACTATTGTTGAGAAATGAGGAAAGCTGAAAAATTGCCTAGTTTTGAACTAAGAATTTAACTGAAAATTCTCAAATAATTTTGAATGAGCTTTAGAGTAAATTTTTGATGCACCAT